>JAIPRK010001357.1:0-72578 GCA_025469195.1 Chaitophorus viminalis | reverse complement strand
TTAATTCATTTTCAAGAGTTTTTGGACAGCCAAAAAAATTTTATAGATATTTAAAAAAAAAAAACTTACAAAAATCGAAAATTTAAATTGTCTATAAATAAGTCAAAATACTTTGAAAACTTAACCACGTATAGAGAACACCAATATAAGGATTTGGTGAAAATTTCAAGTTGTTGCAGTTTTTCGTTTTTGAGTTAGAGCATTTTAAAAAAATGTAGTTTGTAAAAACGTGATTTTGCATAAAATTTCCCGTTTTTTCGTAATTTTTTTATCGTTTTTTTCCATTTTTTAAAAAAGTATTGAAAAAGTTAGATTTTTGACTCACCCAAGTACTATCTACAATCTCTTTCCTTTCAGAAAAGTTGCTGTTTATATATATATATTGAAAATGAATTAAAGGATTAAATATAAGTAATACTAATTGTAACTAAAAAAATATCGGAGATGGTTTCACTCAAATTTTTTTTATAAACTCATAAAGCTCAAATTTATATAAAATGTGTCAAAATCACTATAATTTGCAAGTTATTTTGTAGATAAAAATTCATAAAATTTTTCTGTTTATACTTAAGGTTCAAAATTTTAACACTAGTTTGTCCATAAGCTAATCTTCAAAAATATATAAAAAAATTTCTACCGGACCAAAAGGAAAAATTTTTATGACCGTTAGAAATTTAAATTTTTACAAAATTGCATATAATAGCGATTTATGGTCAAACGGTTTTAAATATTTGTTATAATTCAAAAAGTATAAGTGCAAAAACTTGAAATTTTCACCTGTTTTTAAGATAGGCATTTCCTATATGTCATATTTTTTTCAAAATATCATATTGATTTTTAAGCCACTTATAGGTATTTAAAATATTCGAATTCTTTACATTTTTTTTTTTTTTTATAATCGGTGATAAAAAAAAATTGACTATTACAAAATACTTGAAAATTTAATAAAATATTCCACACAAGTAGTTTTTATTATCATTCAAAAATCATTTAAATCCATAGGCACAATTTTTTTTTAAAAGCGTTTGAACAGCGAATATTGACATAAAATTACATGTAAAATATAATATAATATATAAAATTCTAGACTGACAAATCATATCGGTTTTTTTAAAATGCTCTAACTCAAAAACGAAAAACCGCAACAACTTGAAATTTTCACCAAATCTTTATATTGGTGTTCTCTATACATGGTTAAGTTTTCAAAGTATTTTGACTTATTTATAGACAATTTAAATTTTCGATTTTTGTAAGTTTTTTTTTTTTAAATATCTATAAAATTTTTTTGGCTATCCAAAAACTTTTGAAAATAAATTAAAGGATTAAATAGGAGTAATACTAATTGTAACTAAAAAATATGGGAGATGGTTTCACTTAAGTTTTTTTTATAAGCCCATAAAGTTCAAATTTGTATAAAATATATTAAAATCGCGATAATTTGCAAGTTATTTTGCAGTTGAAAATTCATAAAATTTTTTCTGTTTGTACTTAAAATTCAAAATTTTAACACTAGGTTGTCCATAAGCTTTCCTTCAAAAATATATAAAAAAAATTCTACCAGACTTAAGAGGAAAAATTTTATGACTGTTTTAAATTTAAATTTTTACGAAATTGCATTATAATTCAATTTTAATATAAAATACTATATTATTAAATACACATTTTAGACAAACGTATTAACTCCGTTCAGAATCGTTATTCGTATAAATTGATATCTATCATTGCATTCAAATTTAACAAATCCATTGTAATAATGACCTATCCTATAAACGAGAGATGCACTCCACCCCCATCTGTACATCAAAGCGAGGCCCACCCGTTCTTTTTTTTTTGCGACATCCAATATTGATTGTGAACCTTTATTGAATAAATTACCAGTTTTTTTGTAATAATCAACTTTAACATTAGTTTTTAATATTGACCCGATTAATTATTTATGAATTCATAATAATATACAGTTTTAAATTTTTTTTATTAATTAATATAGTTTTTTTTTTTTTAATTATATAATTTTTAAGTTTCATTGGACCATGAAATTTCGAAGAAAAATAGTACGGTCAATATTAGAGCAATAAAAATGTTATTATGATGGATTGTAACGGGTTTTCATTTGTTAGAAAACCGAATAATTGACCTTTAATATTGACAGCACCAGCCTCATAGCTGTGTAATAAAAATTATCACAAATCAGTTGCACTGATAAAAAACAAATAACAAAACGCTCGAAATAGCCTGCAACATTGGTACCGCCGCGGTATACTTGAAGTGACGACAGCAATAATAATATATTATTATTATTTATTTTAATGTTCAATAATGTGCTTTAAGAGATATTTGGCCGCTGATCCGTGGTCGCCGCAATCGGACATCAAACCCGCAGTACTAACACTTCATTATATTGTTAGTTAATGTAGACCTTTACAGGCATTCGAATAGTATATAGAATGTATACGTATGCATTGTTTATGTTAGTATATGAATGAATATAATATGTAATCATATGTTGATAACAATTCGGCAACGTGCAGGTGAGGTGAATATACGAGGTCACTATATAATATAAAATAATAATATAACTGAAAAAGTTTATTTCGGAGTAAATAACTGTTACGAATGTTATGAATTTATGATATTGTGTATTATCGATATCGGTGATACTTATGTTTTTTTTTTTTTTGCATCATATGCATTTATTTTATGAAACATTTATCACTAATAACAATTATAATATGGTAAAAATTATCGCAATAAATTAATCATTTTCATAATATTGCACTATTTGTTATAAAGTTTAATAGTCAGTAACAAACTTTGGACAGCGTTCTTACTTTTTAGTAATTTTTCAAGTGTACGGACGATTCGATATTTCATGAACATCGGCTGTCGGTGTAAAAAATACAATGAACTTAATTTTGGCGTACGATAATAATTGATTTACGGATACCCAACTGATAGAACGTCATGATTAATGTTATACTATAGGTTTGAGTTATGAATGTTATGATTCACAAAATGTACATACTTTTAATCTGCAAACTGTTTAATTAACACATAGCGATACTATAATATAAATTACTTTGGTACCTAATGACATATTATGTATTATATTTTACCGAAGTCGTTTGAACTTTGTAGAGGCACAGAGCAACTGCTTAATCACCACTCCCCTACCCCATCATAAATTGGTTGTTGAACGTGGTATTATCCGTATTGACCAAGAACGTCCTACACAGTAACCCTTTAACATATCGTCACTGACTACGAGGGTCTTCCCTATGTAATAATATCTGTTTATATTTAAAGGATTCGATATAATAGCGACAATAGCGACTGGTTGCCAAATAGTTATTAGTATGTTGAGATCGCAGGACACATATGAGAGGTTTTCGAACTAGCAAAAATGCCTCACATAAAAATTGTTCATACATCAATAGTACAATGACGGCGACACAACGACGTAGATAATTACGATGACGACGTTTGACGGATGAATATTGACGCGTATTTTTAGGTACCTTGCGTGGTGCTTGAATAACAATAAAATGTTATGAGGCCTGCAATCATTATTATTATTATTGTATTCGATTTGATTTCGCCATAGCCACTGTTGCTGCTATATTATAGTTAGCATACGTTATCCACCACCTTTAACACATTAGTTTTAGTACGTTATTATATTTGATTTATTAAAATACCGTCAAATAATTTATATTGAATGGTACAGTAGATGTACATGATTTATGGATAAATCATGTGGCTCGAGGTGGTGCCTAAATAAATTTCTTAACGTTATGTAGATATGTTATAATATAGTATCAAATAATACTATATTAAACATAGTGAATTTATACGGATTTCTATGATTGATGACAATAAATTACCGCAACCGAGAACACTACAATAGTATATAAATATGTTCACATTTAAAAAATTAAATGTTTTTAATTTTACGTTATTCATTGGAATTTATTCTTATAATATAATTTTGGTCATATTTTTATGTTATTAAATTAGTACTTGAAATATTTCAAAAATCTAGACTGATGATTATTTTACGAACACTAATCACTTGTTTTACTATATCCAGTGATGTATTTAATATACGCACGCCCCAGAGCCAAATCATTTTTCCACTCCCTCCGTCTTCCGGCTCTAACTTATAACATAATACATTTTATGAAACAAATCATAAATCAGCTGTTTTGCCAAATTGTATTAGGTTACCAATGTTACCATAAAGTAATACATAATATTAATATATGTATTATATATAGTCGTATAAAGACCGGAATTTTAGGTTCTTAAAAGTTTAAAATTTGATGCTAATATGCACTAGAAAATTGGTAAAATATATACTAAAATCCAAGAAATATTCAGTTTCCTCAAAATATACTTCTATAAAATACTAATTATTTAATTCTATATATATATATATATATATATATATATATATATATATTTGTATTGTAAATATTAGTACGAATCATTATTTGTACTTATAAACATGTATTTACTCAAATAAAGTGTCATGTCATACGAAACAAAAAAAAAATATGTTAAATAAATAGCAGATAACTATCATATACAACTTTTAAGTACAAAATATAAAACAAATTGAAATAGAAACCATAACAATTTTATTAAAAACAATGAACATAATAATATATTAAGTAATAGAGTTATAGAGTTAAATAAAAATAATAAAATAATTATTATTATATACCATTTATTTGGTATGTACCTAATTAATTAATTAAAATCCAGGCACTTTTAAAATAATAGGTAACATTATATTTATTAAATAAAAAAACAATATACTGAACCATTGGCAATATATTTAACAAAAACAACAAATTTATGTCATTTGATCATACATACTAATTTTTTTTCGTGATCAAAAGAAATATAAATTCGTGAACTGAACAAATATGATCTTTTATACAGACAATCATATAATATATTCTAAAATATGAAAAATAGGTAAAATATTCTCTCACCTCTAAAATATACTAAAATATGTAAAATAAATTTTTTCTACAAACTCAGGAGCTGGCACTTTTTACCCCTATCGAACTGCATAAAGTCAATAAATATATGTGAAAATCTAAAAATCCAATGTCTAATTATTATTACTTATATATATATATATTTTTTTTTTTTTTTTCAAAATATTGTGGAATCGATATTTTATCGAGGTAATATTGTATATTATACTTAATATGTATACAAATGTAACTAAAGTAACAATAAATATTATTTACTAACATTTAGGTGCCTTTTTAAGGTATTTAATTTGTCAGTATTATGATTATATGAATGCAAATAATACCATTTTAAAAGTTACAATGAATCAAGATACTATGTAGTATAGATAGAAAGTAGTAGTTCTCTACATTATAAATCAAAAATACAGACTAAATTTCATACCCATATGGCTATATTATCTTCAGCATTTCCGGTTAGGAGTATTTTCTATTTTGCTCCTTTTGATAGCCTTAAAGGTTGAATTTTGAAAAATTTGTTGATAGTACTTAGTACTATTATTTGTTTTTGTCTTTGTTCACGATTTTGATAAAGTTACAACTTTTTTGACCGGAAATTTTATCTAGCTGATACATTGAAGAGGTCATTTTTTATTTTTCAATAATTTTTCGAATAATTGAGAAAAACATAGAAAAATTATTAAAAATTAGACTACGATATTAGATACTTAATTATTATTTTAGTTTTTATAGCGACTTAATAAAAATTAAGAAAATTAATAAAGTTAACAATACGTTGAATACTATACGTAGTCATGTGTGTATAATAAGTAACATATTATGTATTAAATTTAAATATTAATGCACTATTGCATTGTCACTATCAGAACTTTCGAGTGCCGCCTGTCGTGTCTCTTGACCGAATTTCAGACCGACCACCAATAAGACAATAACAATATTTTTATTACATCTAATTTTTAAACTATATTAATAATATAAATTCATATGGTTATTTTAAATAATACCATTGATACTACTCGTATTTGTATATGTACCTACTTACGTAACTACCTAAATCGCCATATTGATATAACTAGAGCTGTGAATTTTTAGGAAAGTGTATTTTTTTTGATGATCGGGAAACGTACTTTTGTAAGTACCTACATAATTTGAACTATATAACAACTAATCTATATATGAAACTTTTATTTTGTATTTTTTTTGCATTTTTTGACGATTTTAATTTTTAATATTTTTGCATTTTTAGGTTATTCATTTCCTTTTTAGTTTATTTCTTGGTGTTTTTAATCAAATCCCGTCAATTGATAAGTTTAAATTTTATTTTTATTTTACACAGGCTGTATATACGTCAAATTTACATTTTATAAAATAATAACTCAAATTCAATAACATATTTATTATTAAATAAACACATATTTATGCATGTAAAATGTAATATACTAATGGTACTAATGTATTATATCCTATAATATCAATATAAATATAAAAATTAAATTAAAAGCCATGTTAAGTGTATTTTATACTATAATTGTTGGTATTTTATATTGCATTTTTTGTATTTTAAATGCATATTTTATTGCGTTTTTTTGATATTTTTAAAGTTTTTTAGAGCATTAAATTCACAGCCCTAATCATTCTGATTGTAATAAAATAAACTTTTTTTGCTTTTTATTGCTTTTTCTCCAGTTCCCCTACTTGGTTATTTTTTCTTAATTTTTCCATATTTTTCTTAAAAATTTAACTTATTTCTATGTATATTATACTTGGACTATATTATTATTACCAGAAATTATAAAACCAGTGAAAAAACCAGCAAAAAATGTATGACTAATAAAATAACTATCGCTATTGTGCCAAATATTATTGCACATATTTACATGAAATAAAAAGTGCAGTTGAAGAATTCAGCGAGAATGCCCAGTGTGTGAATGTTGTAAATGAGCCTATAAAAGATCAATTTCTATATTCAAATCTCGTCTACATTACAACAAATTTTGTATTTACGAGTATACCACATGCAATTACAAAATAAGAAAAAAAAGAGGTATTTTTATTTTTGTTTCAAGTATTTGCATTTATATAAATATTAATTTTTTTTAGGCGAATCCTTGGCAATAAGTTTAGGTACTACGTTACAAAAGTTAGAGAAAGCTAATAGTGAAGTAGCGAAATTGATTTT
The DNA here is from genome assembly GCA_025469195.1 of Chaitophorus viminalis. Taxonomy (NCBI): domain Eukaryota; kingdom Metazoa; phylum Arthropoda; class Insecta; order Hemiptera; family Aphididae; genus Chaitophorus; species Chaitophorus viminalis. The sequence continues at coordinate 65,396 of JAIPRK010001357.1, read as the reverse complement.
AGAAAAGTGCAATCGTGTGTTTTCAAAAAATAATGGATGGGTAGAACTACAAAAAATCAATAGTATTCATTCATAATATGGCACTGCACTAAACATAAATGTGAAAAAGTATGATTTAAATGATTTAGTTTATATGAAATATATACCGATTACATCGGTTGATGTGGAAGGGTCTAATACTATGTATAAGAATATATTAAACCCCAATAAAATGAGTTTTAATAAAAGTAACTTGCTTGGTATTGTCACAAATTCTTTTAGATTTTGAACGGAGTGATGGAATCTATTGGTTTCACAAGGATGTGTGTGTTTTCTTTTTGTGCCTGACATCATGTTTTGGGGCAGTAAAAATACTTCGATTTTCTTAAACCGCAACTTTTCTGAAAGGAAAGTGAATGTAGATGGTACTTGGGCAAGTCAAAAATCAAACTTTTTCAATACTTTTTAAAAAAATCGAAAAAAACGATAAAAAACGTTTTTACAAAATACATATAAATATATTTTTATTGCACGATAAAGTGTATAATTTTAAACTGTATATGACTTGATTTTAATACATAGTCAATTCAATTGTATATTTTATAAAAAATTTTTTTTTAATCAGCTTAGCTAATATGTATAATGTATTATGTATATATTAATAAACATTATAAAATTTCAAATATACATTACGTTATACAACTCCCTTGAATTGAATCAAATGCAAATGAAGGTTATAATAATAAAAATTTCATTTTTTTTTTCGTCATTGTATCAAGTTAGAAATTATGACTTTTAGTTAAGAGTTCAAAACAATAAAAAACCAAATTTTATTTTTTCATAATATTATTACAAATGTCAAATTTTAATTATAATACATTAAAATATAAGTAAAATCATTAAATGAACATTATTGAACATTTGTTCTGTTAATACCGTTTGATGTTATTATCTCATAATATTATTAGTGTATTTTTAAATTTATCTTGATTTGTAAATGAATTATCGTAATTTTCAGAAAATTTCAATTTTAAGTTTTTCATGGTATCACGGTTCTCAAACTATTGAGGATTGTAAAATAAATTGACGAACTTCATATTGACATTATTTTAATCGCTTTATCAGAAATTTAAAGTGCATATTTTTCCATTCTCAAACCTGTGTGTGACACGTTTTTTGGCTCCCTCCACATATGGTTTCAGGTCACTTTTAACATGATTTAAACGCCTATGAAATTACATCACTTATGTGCATATTAATTGACAAATACGATATTATTCATAGTCAACGACACCGATTATTATTATTTCTGAGGTCAAGGCACACGGATTCTCGTGCATTAATTACTATACGTACCTATTTATATTTCAGCAATGTTTCTTTTTTTCCCTCAGAAGCATAAGAACTTATGGCGGAAACAAATTTATTTTTGAAAATTCATTTGATAATGATAGTTTTCCGATATAATATTATATATACTGAACAATTAGAAATATATTCAATGGAATAAACTTTGATTTTAAATAAATTTACGTCTTTATATCATTAAAATACCTAGTTAATGATTTATAGTCAATAAAATATTATACTTTACAGTTTACACATAATACGCGTCAAATCTTCGTTAAATTATAACCGTTATGTACCTCGCCTAATTAGTATTCTGGCGTCCAAGTACTTGAAGTATAATAAGTCTCGCTGTATAATTTGCAAACTTCTGTTGAAATCGTTCAACATGTTAGGTTTTATTATTATCCGAATTTCAACCAAATAGCCGAAATCTAATATTTTAGCCGGTCTGACCGTCTTTCGTGCATACAAATATGTAAAATATTTTATATGTTGTACCTCGCTAAATAATAAAAAATAACAAGGCATGACTATTAATTAACTTACTAATTTATTTGAATAAACTGCAGTCTGGAGAAGTGTTATTTTAAGGAGTGAAATTAAAAAAAGAAACCCGAATATCCATATCCATGTTTCATTTAATAAAGTTGTTGTTGTTAGATTGTCATAAGAATAAATAGAGACAATTTACAATTCAGATAAAAAATATTAAAAAATACCTATTTCAATGATTATTTTATTTATGGTACAATTCATTCAAAAAAAAAAAATCACTAAATAATGTGCAATTACTACAATAAATCGTATTTATTTCAAACTGCATTTTTTAAATTTTAAAAGTAAGCGTTTTCTATCGTTTATTAATAAATTATTAATATTGTTTTTAAAAGTTGCACAAATTATGTCTTTACGTAAGTAAGTTAAAATGAACAATATATTTAAGGGAATTGGACTTGGTTGATTTGTTGAGCCAGTTTATCATACGCACATGGTTATTTATTAGAAAAATGACTTATATATAGCGATGGAACTTTGTCAAAAATGTGATAAAATCTATTTAAATGTTTCGTGATGCATTGTAAAGATCGACTTTCCTGCATTCTTTATTTTCGTCTTGAATCATACATGTATAATGTAATAGTTATCGTCTTTAGTGCAAAAAGTTTGTTGTAATGGTACATTAAGTATCAAATCTGATAACAGGTACGTCTATTAAAATGATACGTTCAATATAATTTTCTTTCCTTTATCCAATCCTTTAAGTATTCGAAAATGTGCATGTATATTTCCCTGTTGATTTCCCGCTCATTGTCTCACTATGTCTATTCTCTCTTTCTCTCTCTCTCTCTCTCTATATATATATACATATATCATCTCTCTCTCTATATATCATCCCTCTCTCTCTCTCTCTCGTATCTATTTGCCGTACAGTTGCGTGGAGTGTGCTTGAGAGTACTATCGCCGTGCAGCGAAGAGCGGGGTGTTCGCAACAGCTGTACGGCGCACAATAATTATTATTGTATTCGGCGGCGGCTGCGTCGCGGTGAAATACTGCAACGGTTTCACGCGGGAACGCGTAGTTTAATAATAATAATAATACGATATAGGCACTGGCGCACGCACGCGCGCATGGTACGTGTTGGCCCAGTTGCAGTCGTCGGCAATGTATTATTATTTTTATAAAATTGAATGTCGTCGGCGGTGCAGCGGTGGTGGTACCGACGGCGGCCAACTACTATTACACGTCGTCGCCCGCATTCCCGTCGCCGAGCGTACGTTAAACGTATACGCATTGTACACGACACCGGTGCTACGCAATCATCTCATTCACCCGGTCGCTATAGAGTGTAGGTACGACTCGCGAATCTTGGCGCAGTCGGTGACCACGCGCGCGTGAGCTACGACCACACGACCACGATCATCGGTTGTACGCGCACACCAGCAGCCATCGTAATAAATATTGTTTACAATACTAATATTACAATACACACCGCTCGGTCGCACACATGATATAGTACGTCAAACGCCCGTAAGTACCCGTACGCGATAACTACTATGATAATGTATTATTCGCCGCCTATATTATTATTAGTAATTATTATAGTACAAGATACTATATACGGTTGTATAGGACTCTAAATCCTCTTCGTCTTCTGCCCAACACGATATTACTATGTTTTAATGGTATATCGCGCGCGCACACATGTAATTATTATTAATGCTATGACATGCACTCGTCTGAAGAATATTTTTCCTATACACGTGCCGTCATCGATGTATAATATCGTTTAGATAATATTTGTACCGGCTATTGTCGATATTATTATATCTGCTGTGATGTTATGTTGTTGGATCGTTTATCGTTTTCACGTTTTATAATTTTTATTTTTTATTTTCCCGTCTTCCGTGATCCCAGGAGATTTAAATAGGCTTGCTGTGTCTTCTCCGCTGCAGCAGCGGGCGCCGAACGAGTTGCAGACGTGGGCCACCCGGAAACGATAACGGAGATCGTCCGCGACCTACGACCACCGCCGGGACCTGCAGTTTTCTAATCGCGCACGCAAATATTGTATTTTCATTGAGCACCGATACACTTCTAATTCCATCGCCGTAGCGGACAAAAGTCGACACAATGACGACGTCTGTCGTCCAACTAATCGTCGCTGTCGGTGAGTTGATTTTCATATAATGCATATTTTTTTCATTCTTTCGGGTAAACGATATAATAAATCGATGTACTCATTAAATTTTGCATTATCGTTGCTGTGATGTTTATAAACACTGTGCAATGCGCATACTTTTATTGAATTATACTATATTAGAGTACTTGACGATCTGGTACAATTGTTAAAGTTGCGTCAACGAGCGCTTGCCCGTCGTTAGAAATTTCAATAATAATATATAATAAATATAAATATAATCATAATATCACAATAATATATATCATTAATATATATTTAATATTTACAATAAGTAGCATTCGTACATTAAGCAAAGTAGATAATTTAAGAACAATATAATACAAGAAGAATAATTTTGAGGAGGGAGGTTGTCCAGTAACAGAATCCTCAGAATATATACTTGTTCATGTAATTTTATATTTATACGTGCATTGTATAATAATAATATTATATTTAACCATTCAGTTTCGGAAACATTTTACCACGACTGCAGAATGTAGATCCAAAAACAACTTTGGTTGGTGTCTCAAAGACGTAGCACACGATTCAACAACCTATTTGTTGTCATATAAGTCCTAAGTCATGACTTTTCACTAAGAGGCAGTGTATGCCTCCACGATATTTGTTAGCGAGGGACTTGGAACCGTTCATACTTAAGCATATTTTTTTACATTTTCCCGGTGATAAACATGTAAATTCTTCAGAATACACAGAAACCTACAGGAAATTAATAATATCGTAAACACAATACTTTAACAAATATAAATTATGTATTATATGAAACACAGATTTGGAATAGAGCTCGATTCTCAAAGCCCCTGGCTGGAACCGTTTTACTTTTTAAGGTTTATTTTCTTATGAACAATCTCTATCGCACTGTGAGTTAAATAACAGCGTTAGATAATATTTCATGTATACTAGAAATACTCGATTGCAAGGCCAAATGTCATGATTACTATGGAACGTAAACGATTTTTTAGTTTTAGGTCCTCGAAGGATGATAGGGTAGTAAACTGTTCACATGCTGAATCAACTGTAAAATATATTAATGCAAGTACTGCTATTGTTGTAAGTCATTATTACAATTAACGGCGCTGTATTGCGCAGAATCCGCACACACATAACTCGTGTATGACAGTATTTATTTGTCAGTGTTTACTTTCGACGCAATTCTTGTTATCCTATATGAATATTATAAATAATTTGTTGTTGGGCCGATCGTTTTTCCATCTAACTAATATTCGTGTTGTAATTTGAAAACATTATGGTTATCGTTCGATTAATAGTTGATTAATATTAATACAATATTGTTGGATACAAATATTATTGTTAATTAATTATATTTTTAACTAGTTTGTTTGACACCTGTCTACTGTCTAGAATACAATAAGTATAGTGTCTATAGTTTTTAAATTTTTGATCAACCCACTAAAACTTTGGACATCATTAGAATATTTTCCGTTACTTTAAAAGCAAACTAATCGAACACGCAAAAAACCTCTACTACCTAATATAAAATATCTAATTAATGAGTAATCATTTCAAAACAAATAATTATATTTTGGTGTACATCATAAAAAACTTGGCTCTTAGGTTGTCCGAGCTATTTTAGAATATTCTAGGAAATAAATATATAAAATTAACTGACAGATCAAATCAAATTAGATTTTATCATTGTTAATAGCTATAATGATTGATGCATTGATGTTATAATGATGTAATAGTTTATTGACTACTTTATCATATTATAATGTCTAAACTACATTTGATTCTAAACGTTTGAATACTTATTTATAAGTTTATAACACTTGTGATTATGACGGACGGGCGGGTAAGTAGATCTGGTCGATGTACAATCATTACGTGATTATGCAAGTGTGATAAAAATACTTAAATACGTACTACAGCAACATAGTTGTTCATTTTTGTTTTCATTATTTTATTTATTATAAATTATAACCATTGGCGAAATAACGTCACGCGGTGGCGCCGCCGTTGCAGTTCCCCGAAACTTGCTTTTGTACCACTACTACAATTTACGAGTACGTAATCTATACGTGATACTCTTCTACGTATACGTATACTCATACATACTTATATATAGTGCCCAAATACGTCATAAAGCATTGTATATGTGAAAATATATTGCGATTTGAACCCTGCATACCTACTGGCTACTACAGTACTACGCGCATATTGTATTCAATCATATAGCAAAAATATAAAATAGCAATATTTTAAAATGTATTAAATGTAAAAATCAAAAAACTTCGAAAAATCAATGGTAATCTTGTATTGTTCTCATGAAACCAATTCAATTGCATGCTTTTAATTGTGGTCTGAAACGAAAAAATTAAAACTATAATATTTGAGAAAACTGATTTTATTATTCCCGTACGCATTCAATTATGGCTGACTAGAAATAAATACAACTTCAATTTAACAAAATTTAAGGGTAAACTATAACATAAATTAACGGCAAAAATGTAAAAAAAAAAAACAGTAAAATTGTTTATATATTTTGTACGTTTCTAAACAATATATCGAATAAATTTCAATCAATATCACAATGTGTTAAACATTATAATTGCTTCCGATTGTTGTTCATTGCTTTCGTAATCAATATAATTTCATTCATTTAACAAATAACAATATTTTATTGTACTACCTATTTTCCTCACATAAAACAATATGTTAAATTGTATTTTAAATTTTTATTTTATTAATATAATAATGATATAATTACATTTCTGATAATAGTGATGTTTAAAAAATCAAATTATATTATACTTTTTGTAGTCATAAAAATACTAATATTACGAAACATTGTTTGCAATAATTATTGATAACCTATATGTGATGTGAAATAAAAATATTACGTAAACTTCTTAAAGTACATTCTCGGATGAGATGCCAAAATGTGGTGTCCGACTTTTAAACAAATTCACGTACCATTAAAATTCAGTAGAATAGATAGTAGAAATTATTAAACCATAATACTATCATCTACATTTTACATAGGTGCATTCATTATTTTATAAAAATGTATAGATTTATTTTTTATTTATTTATAAATAAAACCTACAATCAATACATACATTTTTTGTACAATAAGTAGGTTTTAAAAGCGGTAATTAAAATAACAGTGATTAATTTGAATTGGGAGGTTACTCAGTGGTAATGCCCAGTATAATATAGATTTTTTAAGGTTTTTGTCTTGAATCTACAATTTTATATGATTTCTAATTTCTATACTACTATGCACTAAAATTTGATCAGTGTGCCACTGTGCCAGACTTATGCAACCAACCTATTTTAGAATAACAATTAACATGTAGGTGTTTATGGTGGCCAAACAATTTCATTTCGGTATTGTTGTTGTAGTCATTTAAAAATATTCGAAGTTCGAAAATAAATAAAACATTTCCGTGACATTAATTCATTTTCTAAAAATACAACTTTACCTAACAATACTATCGAGTATCACAAATATTGGAAGTTACTAACCACATTTTTTCAATTCAAATGGTTGTAAAAAATGTAAATTAAAATGTTCATGTAGGATTGGGCGAATAAAAATAAGCTTAAAAAATGTATTCAAATATTTAATTAAATTTGTATTTAATAGGTATATCAGAGTGTTGAACTTAAAGCGATTGAATTTATTTATTTATGTACCTGCATACTCTAAAATAAAATATTATTATATTATAGCGAATGTTCTCTACGATTATTTAATATTGATAATTTAAGTAGGTATTTCATATAACTACTATATAACTTTCATATAACTAGTTGGTCCGTGTCATGTGTGATTTCCGGTTAACTTTTTTAAAAATCCATTTTCAAACAATTCCATTAGCTAATTCTGAAATCAATAAAATAATCAGAAGAAAAAAATCGTACAAGCTATACTCCATCGAATTATTATACAGTGAAACTGTCGTCGTCGTATTTGAGTGTTTTCCTCGCGCATGTCCTACGCATACACACACACACACACATATACTTGCAAAATTTATTATTTATAAACGACCGCTGTCTATTGTAACATCTAATGACACGTCAGGAGAAAAGTACACCGTGTAAGATTTCTTCCGAGGTGTGAAATTCAATACTATGCTGCATTATTATTATAATACGACTGATACATTCAAAATAACACACGTGCTCAAAAAACGAATGCCCGCGGTTCGTACACGATTAAATTTAACAGTTTGTATACGGGTATATAGCGACAACGTGACATCATATTTTCGACGGTGGCATTAGCCAGTTGGCCACCGATTCTGACGAAAGTCACGATAGGAAGCTGTAGGGATACAGTAGGTATACTCTATACACCATGCTTATATGATCCGGTGCATTTTCCTGGACTATAGAATATAGATTAAACAAACAATTGGACCCATCTATCGATCTATCCATGGCTAGAAATAATGTTCTGTAGGCTATAAATAATCGTTTAAAATTGATATATTACATTTTTATTGATATTTTGTACATATTCATTATGCTTATTACGTGTATAGTGTACAGAAAGTTAAAAAACCTTAAAATGCTGGGATCACGTTGGGGATCATGTATTGATTAATGTTGAATGATTACGCACCCAAATGTAATTTCAATTTTAATTAACGTTTCTTTAATAATATTTAATATTATGTTTAAATGTATTTAAACTGTCCGTGTTTAATTGGTTGTTATATTGTCCTAATCTCGAACAAGATTCATTCGTATACGTAGTCTTAAAATTTTCTTGACATGCATTTGATCGCTATTTTAAATATTTAACTCCAGGCAATCGTTGAAACGAGTTTTTTTCACCATGATTCGTTGGGATTTAGTCGAAACATATTGTTGTCTTTGATAAATCAATAATTTATTTACGTACCTATTCACAAATAACCGATTGTTAATTATAGTAGCGCGGTGAACAAAAGCAAACGTATGCGTTCTAAAATCTAAAACCAACGACTTGTATTGAAAGCTTATATAATTATGTATTGATTCACCGCTCGTGCTGCGAATTAATACATTATGAGCTTTCGTTTTGTCGAAAACGGATCCACTAATTCCTCATAATCCTACTGAGATAAAAACACGCAAGTGACGTGGATACGCCATTGCTGAACGCGTTTTGCGCCTATAATATTTTGAAGTCGGAACGTATGACTATATATAGATATATATATAGTATATATATTATAGTATATGAATACTTATATATAGATTTATAGCACTGCCGTCCGTGCTGTTGGGCAGATTTCAATTGTTTGTTTTTTTTTTGTCTTCTATATTTTCTACCCTGCTCTGCACCAATGTTATTCGACTTCGACACGGGGACGATATCCACGTCCGGACGTATAATTCGACACCTACGGAAGTGTAGGAAAGTGCTTCACAAATCGTGTTTACTTATAGATATACATGTAGAGCTACTATCCGTAGTATACTTGTATATTATGCTGATGCACATAAGTCATAAGTAGAATTCTACTAACTATAAAAATGGTCAAGTATAATGTAAATTACTATGCATACAAAAAATATGAAATTATATTATTAAAAATATTATTTTTTCACCTAGAATAGCAGGTAAACTAATCTTCTGAACAGTTTATCACAAACAAAGAAATAACTAATTAATTAAAATAATTAAAATTGAAATAAACTTTATTAAATTGTTAAAATGCAATAGGTATTCAATAACCTTTAATAAAATGATCAAAAGAATAAATAAAATGAAATCCACTGTGAATATTGCAGATAATTTACGTATGTGTAAAACTATCACAAAAGTTTTAAGAATACACACTAAAAATAAAAATTTCGATCACAATAACCGAGCATTAAAATTTTAAACATTATTATTGTTTTAAGACTTGTCAGAATAAAATCGCATAATAAAAACTAAAATGTTTTTAGTGGTTTTCATGGTTCTCCATACTTACTGTGGTTCATCCGAGCTTCATTTTCAGTGTAATCCGAATGATATGTTCTAAAGACACCTTATATTCCACTACTGTATACAATAGAAAATATGAACAATCATTTTCCCGCGGATAAAATTGATTTATCGTTGGCACATTGAATTAGTTAATTTATTAAAACCACATCGAATTCCATTCATTTTATATGGATTCGGCGTGTTATATGTACCGTTGACATTTAAAACCCCCATATAGGCATGGACCATAGTGCTTATGTATAAACTACAACTATGTATTCATACAAATGTGCAGCAAATGCATTTTATAATTCCGGGCTCTAGTCATAAGCTAGCAGCAGCATCATATTAAATATACACGTCCCGTCGACAAATCGTCGTCGTTGGTAGGTAAATCGGTTATTACTATCGGTTTTTTCGCCACGTGCTCTCTAATCGGGATGTAACACTGGTTCGACCGCGTGAAGGCCGTCACCGTCATCATCCAGACCAATGTCGACGGGAAATCATCGTCGCCGAAGCTGAATCAACCGGCTGAGCAGGCAAGCTGGTGACCTCTGTAGCCGCTGCCGTTCTTTCTGTATCCGCCGACGCTGATCAAATGCGGTGACGTATGAAAAAAAAAAGCAACGATAGATTGGAACGAAATCAATGCGTAAATTTTATACGCGTGTTCGCTGCACCTTTTGCACACGAACATCCGACGCGTATAAATGTCGGTCGTGTGAGGGTGGGAATAGGGACATTTCCCGTCTGGTCCGACCCGTTCAAACAATTAACTCGAGTTTACCACGTTCCATAGGTATACGGACCTACCACAATCATTCCGTGATATCCATTGCAAAATCCGTCGATAGCAAAACGGTGATGATTATAACATGACATTTGCATATTGCATACAATATGTTATTAACAATGTATAATTATTTATTTAATTTAATTTTTATAATTATTGTAAACTATCAGTTATCACGGATTCTGATGGACGAAATTATTAACTAAAGTAATTTCATTTTTACCTCATAATTTATTTATTAAGCTTACGTATGACTGCAATAAAACACCTACGCTTACATTTTTAGAACTAAAAAAATAATTTGATAACCAATTCCAAATCTTAACGTTTTAGACGATCAAACTCGAACTTATATACAAATCATTTTCTTTTAAATTATAGTGCAATATAATGGTTTGTACATCTAACTATGCAATTATACCTACCTACCTATCTAATACCTATGTGCTTGATGCTCACCTTTAATATTTATAATGAATGTATTTTCGCAATGTGGCATTATAAAATGAAATACAATAAAAACACAAAAACACATAGTTTACATATACGTATAATAATCTGTTTTAGAATTAATTTTCTAGTTTGCATCATTTGGAATCTCTACCAAACTGGCAGATTCATCGTTTGAATAATGTTCAATACTACCTACTTTTTAAGATACCCATCACTTAAGTTTGGATTAAACGTAAACGTTTCGGTTGATAGCTTAGGAATTGAATTAGGTTTGCATTCTCTTACATCTAGACGTAAATTTAATGATGTATCATTTATATATAAATTATTAAATTATAAGATATGCTGTCCTGAAATACTTCAAAAAGTAAACTGGCATGTTCCCGCCTTTAATTCTCGTTCCACAACTACCTTTCGTGTTTCATTCCATTTTCAATCATACAGTTTCAACAAACCCTTAAGTCGTATTTTGATTTGTTTTTGATTTTAATTATGATAACGAATTAAAACTTCGTTATTTATGTCTAGGCTTCGGATAAATAATTGATATGTATGTACAATTTTAATTTTAGTATCTTATAATTGTTCCGTATATTTATTATTAATTTTAATTGACTATATGTTAAACATTGTTTTAAACATGTACACTCTCTGCTCAAAAAGGCGTTGATAAAAATAATAATATTACGTGCAAAGGCTCTCCAATCAAGACTTATATTTCCAGTTGTTGACAGACGACAGTCTTTTATAATATTTTATAATATATTGCATTACATACACAAGTATACTGTTGTTTCAGCGTATTTGCCTCGTTAACTAGTATTTAAAATATAAAACTAAAACATACAATAGTTTCATTTTGTTATCTCAGATTTGAGCCTATAGTTGTATTGTTGATTTACATACGATACGAATTAAAACATATGCTATTTACTATAGTATCTACATAAACATATCCGCCTATAAGGACATACAAATTAACTAACAATTATTATTGTATAATATAATACATTGGTTTGAATGCTCTATGCCTTTATAATATCATTATGTGAACCTCGGATTCAACGTGTCAAAGCGTCATGCCGCATTGTATGCGTACGATAAATACGAATTTATGTAGTACACACATATATAATAGGTGATGAACATTTGTGTTCTCGGTCAATTCATGTGTTTATGAAAAATTGACAAAATAATATAACATGTATAATATTTTACAATAAACCATAAACGTAGTTATAGAATTTAATTTTATTTACTGATTTTGTCGAGAAAAAAGTTCACATAAATAATAAATAACTTGTGGTAAAAAGCCAGATGCTGATGTCTACAAAAAATTTGGTTTTGAGGTTATAAAGAATGATATATGTTATGCTTACTGTACATTTACATTAGACACGTATTAAAATATAGTAGGTATATTATCCAGTTGTAGTATTAATTAATAATATTAATATTTTATTTTGCAAATCAACAAAGTGGTACATTATATAAATATATAAAATAATTATTTGCAGCACCCCCTAAAAGCGAAGCTTGTGCTGGGGGAGCGGTTCTTATATTATATTAACTTTAAATTAATATATAAAATAATAAATTAGTAATAGTCGGTATTAACAAGTAGCAGAGTATATATAGATATACAATATTATAAACAGAGAAAAAAAAAAGAGTATGAAGAACAAAAATAAATTATATTTAAAAACATAGTATTAAAGTTAATGAATTAATTAAACAATAAACAGATCAAAACTTTTGACATAATTTTTGAATGACTTCAAATTATTAAAATGACTAATGTTAATATTTAAGGTTTGACACAATTTTAGACCGTTATATAAAACACTCATTTGACCGAAGACTTTATTATAATTAGGTACCTAGGCATATATTTATATTATGTTTATATCTTGTATTACGATCATGATCAAAAAGAATAATTAAATGTTTATTTTTATATAGTTCAATTAGTGTATTAAAATTAAAAATATTCCTAAAATCATTAACTTCTAGCTCCTTATAAATTAACTTGGTACTTGTTTGAAATGATATATTTAGAAAATATTTAATAACGCAGTTTATAGTTGTTAATAATCTAGATAAATGATTGTTGTAAGTTCCTCCCCATATTGATATACCATAAGAAAATACTGATTGTACCAAAGATAAATAAATAATTCTTTTATATGAGTTATTAAAAATATATTTGACTTCTTTAAAAATGAAAAAGAATTTACGTAAAATATTGTTTAAGTAATTGATATGACTATTCCATTTAAATCTACAATCTAGAATTATGCCAAAGTACATTAGTTCATTAACATTTTCAAAAATAACACATGGTGACTTGCATGCATTGCTAAAAGCTGAGACACAATTTAATGAATGAACTATTAAGTTGTTAGTATTCAATGTATTACACTTTTGTGGATTAAACAAAATTTATCTAGATTTCAACAAGTTTAATTTTAATTTGTTCTTGCAAAACCAGGTATAAATATTATTTAGGATTCTATTTCCTTCATAATACAAAATATCTGTAGTTCGTTCAGATGATAAAATCGGAGTATCATCAGCATAGCTTAAAATTTCAGTATTTCAGTTAGTATTGATTTTCAGGAGATCATTTACAAAAATTATAAATAATAAGGGACCTAGGACTGTCCTTGTGGTACATCACAAGATACTTCTAAAATATCACTATATTTATCATTTAGTTTAACTCTTTGAGTTCTACCACTTAAGAATGATTTAATTAAATTATTAGGTAAACCACGAATACCTGCGTTTTCTAATTTAGACATCAATAGTTTATGATTCACACAATCAAAAGCTTTCTGTACATCTAAAAAAATACCCATTACCTTATTATTATTATCAATATTACTCCTAACAAAGTTGTCTATCTTAAAAAGCGCATCTATTGTAGATAATCCTAGCCTGAAGCCAAATTGACATTTTGAAAAGAAACATTTTTTATTTAAAAAATTAAGTAATCTGTTCTTTATACATTTTTCAAATATTTTAGATAGAGTTAGAGATATGGATATAGGCCTATAATTACCACATGCTAGTTTGTTACCTGCCTTAAATAAAGGAATTACAATACATTTTTTGAAATTTGATGGATATTTACCTGTTGCTAGAGATTTATTGAAAATAATTGACAATGACAATAATTAAAAAAAACATCTAAAGCCATTTCATTACGAAATGGCTTTAGATGTTTTTTTTAGTATGTAATTAGACAAATTATTTTCATATAAAGAATTATAGTCTTTTATTTTATTTAAGTGCAACATTATCTCATCACTATTTATTGGTTTAAAAAATAAACTATTATGTATAATATCATGGTCATCAGATACATGATTTATGTATTCTATTTCAAAATTATTCCCAACATTAATAAAATAGTCATTTAATGCATTACAAATTTCTGTTTTTGATTCAGTGTTACAACCGTTTTTCATTGTTATCTTATTAATATCACATATTTTATTTTTATTTGATTTTCCTATTACCTCATTAATAATATTCCATACCTTTTTACCATCAGACTGAGCTCTTAATAATTTACTTTGATGGAATAATTGTTTAGATTTTCTTATTAATACATTTAATATATTTCTATATTTATTATAGAACTGTTTAATTATTCAGCAAAATACATTTTACAGTAAATTTCACAATCTATACATGGATCAGTGGATCAAATATTATATTTATAGTGAAAAATATGTAAATCATTAAATTTGTCATTGGATATTTTTTTGCGGCTTATAAATACTCGTAATATGACAAGCGCAAATTTTCCTATAATTTTCATGCATTAGAATAAAGTAGAATATTCTACTTGCTAAATAATAATAATATTCTTCTATACGTGTAATCTAGATTTATTTATTATTTCACATTATAGGACAAATAGTGGAACTATTTCTTTTCTTCCCAGAGCTCTTAAAATAGCCAATGTAATCTCCCACTTCTTGTTATTTTAATTTTACAGGTATTGATTTTAAATTTAATACTTTATTATTTCTAGTCGTATACATTTAATTTTAATCTAATATATTTAATTATATAAATATTATTTAAAATATTTAAATATTGTATTAATATTACTGTTTGTATATGTGTCTTGGTTGTTGTCTTGTATATATGTTATATTATATATTTTGTAAAGAGCTATCCGTTGATCTCACAATAAATAAATAAAAATATTAATAAAAAATATATCGCCATTTGCCACAAATTTATAGGTTATTGATATTATATTTAAATAAAGTATAAGGTTTTATCAGTTTAATCATCGAAATCATAATATTATACTATCCTAAGTTATTATTATAGTATTTATAAAAAGTAAAAACAGACTGTAGCTTATAATTTACATAGGTAAAATACCTAGATAGACATATAGGTTCTTTTACAGCTTATTAATGATATTCAATTTTCATATCTTTGAATTTTCAGAAAAAGTATTGCTTTGAATTTTAGTTATCTAACGTCAATAATTCTAGAAAAATTAACTGAATAATAATATTATTTGCATAAAAAAATAGTTTTCTCATTTAAAAAACAAAATTTTATATTGTGACAGAATAATACTTATGTGGTACAATTGTACAAAAAATCTAAGTATTGGAAAATGTAGTATTGTAGTACACATACATTTTCATGAACTCTCTGATCCGAAAATCGGAATTTGAAAAATCGCAAAATATATACATAAAAAAGGGTGATCATCATCCATAATAAATCCTCATGTGTTAAAATTATTATCTAATCCTAATGTAGGGATTAGTGTAATAACTTTTTAATCATGTTATTGTTATTAAATTAAATCATATGTAATAAACGATAACAATACGTGACAAGTTTGTTTGATTTAAAGCGGTAACGTACCAACATACGAGTCATATGGATATATATTAGTATTTAGTATAAAAAAATAGGAAAGCCTAATAATGATTAACAAAATACAGCGTACAGCAGTGGAGTGCGATAATAAAATTCCGACTGTTTCTGAAAACGTTATTTGGGTATCTGGTTATCTGAATTCGAATTTGAAGGATATTCACTTTCAAAAAATGGAAAAAAAGTTGAGATTGTATTTGTCGTACATCGACTCACTCCCAAGACAAAATATTTAGTTTATTAATTAGATATAAGTATTATATTATTTTGTAGTACATCTAGTGTTTTACAAAATAATATAATAAGGTATTCACCCATTCATCATAATCATTGATTTTATAACGTTTAAACAACAATGTTAATAGTATAATTGTAATAAAATAATACTAACAAAAAATACACTGCCTCGAAAAAATGTGAATATTTTTGGTTTTTTATTCAGTCAAACTTCCGTTTTAAACCGTGAAAATAAAAATTGTGTTTTAAAAAAGCTTGTATTACAAAATATATTCAAACTAGGTACATGAATTTATTCACAGAAATAATAATAATTTCCAACGGTTTTTAATAAATCTGAATATATACCTACCAAAAAATCCGATTTATTAAAAGGTACATTGTCAATGTTGTTTATGTAGGCATAAAAACTAGGTAACTTAAATGTAATTATGTTTGGTTTAGAAAGGGTTTTTCAATTTGTCTTTTAGGTAGTTTAAAAAAAAAAATAATAAAAAAAAAAATTTACTTATCAGAGAGTTTGATCACTGCAAAAAAGTAGTGTAAATTCAATTGATCCGAATTTTTGTTACTTTTTCTGGGTCCTAAATATTAAAATTTATTGATAAAGATTATATTTTAATGTATTTAAATTATATATTATAAAATAAATGTTAATATATTTAATTAATACATTTACATGTGTTGGTTAGTCACTTATTAATTGTCATTTCATTTATCATTTATAAAATGTAGGATTAATGAAAAAAGAAAAACAATTAAATAAATATCTTTCGTCAATAAACTTATTTAAATATTAATTAATTAATTAAAATAAATGAATTCCGGACAACCAAAATTTTTAATTTGGTCACAACATAATAATTATCACTGTTTGCTAGTGAAATACTTATTGTTATTCGTACTTGTGCTACACCCTACAAAGTACAAAACTACACCCTATAAAGCTCTTATTGTTTAATGAGACGATCATTCTGCTACTTAAGTAATGATATTATTAGAATTTGTTTTGAACAATATTTTATAGAAATTATTGCGATATGATTCGTGATTATTTTACACGTGTTTAATCACGATATCAAAATGCACGTCAATGTATCTGAATAATTATTCATAATTATACTATAATAATATGTAGGTAAACCACATAAATAATTTAGTTTTTCCGTATTACAATCAACGTTCCAATTACTTTATTTAAAAATACAATAACACTTCAATATAGATAATAAATAACGAAAATGCCCTTTTTGTCTTAATGAAAATAATTATAACTATTATTAGTATTTATTATTTAATAGGTATATCATCAATGCAATCGTTGAACGGTTTGCAAGTATAGGAAATAAATTAATCTAATCGATTGTTTTTATTTTTATTATTATTATTATTATTATTATTACTATTATTATTATTATTATTATTATTATTATTATTATTATTATTATTACTATTATTATTATTATTATTATTATTATTATTATTATTATTATTATTATTATTATTATTATTATATTTTGTACATCATCACTCATATACGATGCATTCAAATATATTATTAAAATGTTCATAGTTCACTTCAAAATATGAATAACAATAGTTAATTTCGTATTTTCACAATCACAGGATATTTTTTCATTTATACATGTAGGTACTAAAATACTTCTAACATACTACGTTTATCACTCATTAATCATGATACATCTACTCATATTCTTTACATCGTACTACTTTAAACAAAATATTTTTAACAATAATGTGTACTAAGCTTCAACGATGACGGTCGACGGTGATGAATGTGTTAACAGTCTTCTTATAACTAATTAATAAGTGTAGTGTAACGCTCATAGCTCATAATAGTTATTTAGAACAATATCAAAATTATGTACTAGGATTGGAAATGTATGATTCTGCAATTCTCGGCCACTTCGTGCAGTTTTTCGTGTTAATTGTTAATTTAATTAGTTTATAATCAATACTTAGTGATAACTCGGTTCTGTATCCAGTATCTATTAGAAATTATACATTAATTGATTGTTACAGCCAATTGTTGTTCAATAATAATACATTACTGCCAGAACACAAAATATCAGTCGTTTTAATTATCGGTAAGTCGATAACCCCTATGGTCATTGTTAGTTGTTACGGTATGTAGTTAGTTGTAACACGATTGTCATTGTCAACGGATTACAATAACGTCGCTGTCGTTTATTTTATTATTACGATGTAGGCGCGCGGCGTGCAGCCGTGCAGGTGCACTGGAAAATTCATGTGCTGTTATACCGTTACGCTTTTAGAAAAATATTAAAATAATCTTTACCGCGATTGTAATCATTACTATGACACTTATTTTCGACGGTAATAATTCCTATTCCGTTCTGTTCCGTGACGAAAATCACGACGATATTCATTCCCTTTTCTACAGCTTCACGTTTCACTGTCGTAATGTTGTATAAAATATTCCATCGCCAGTAGTTGAAATATGTTTTCTTCGTTGTATGTAGTGATGAGCAAAATTGTCTTGGTCTTGCAGTCTTGGTCGTAGTTTTGCAGCAAGACCAAGATCAAGACCAAGACTACGATGGCTTTGCAAGACTAAGACCAAGACCTAGTCTGCAAGACCAAGACTAAAACAAGACCCGCATTGCAAGAGTCTTGCAGTCTTACAATTTTTATAGCAATTTTTTCTAAAATAATTGTCAGGGAAAAACACATATAGTTTAGGTTAAATGAAATATCTATATTAGAACTAAAAATTATTAAAATGTAATATTACATACAACGTACGATCCGACGCGTCGCGACGTTCGGGGAAAAACGAATTACTGAATTATTAAAAACGAGATAAGAAATTATTGGATTGGATATAATAATAAATATTCACTAGAAACTGATTTCATTTAGCTATTTATTATAGAAATATAATGGAATGATTTTAAGCTGCCGAATATGATACAAAATATTGTTGTATGAGCACAAATACGTATTAATATAATAGTTAATAAAGTAAGTTAAAACATCAATCACCCATACGGGCGATACGGTATATTTATAAATTGCAATATTTATTATTAAAACCGTAAATACATAATATTATTATCTCCATTGAATAATATTATACTAATAAGTGTTTGTAACATGTGTTGGCTTGCATGCATGATCCAAAGGTCCTCCCTTAGTCTTGGTCTTGGTCTTGGTTTGTTCATCACTAGTTAGTAGTTGTACGTATTTTTATGAGACAATGTTAGTGACCATGTTCGTATTAATTTTGTCTTTTACGGAAATTAATCCGTACAATAAACCACAATTTGAAACCAAATACGAAAGATAAATTTCACGAGTAGGTACCAATTTCAGAATTACGTACAATAGAAATCACATAATACCTATACAGCATATACTGTAGTATAAAACTATAAAAGCATTGATTTAACTATCTCATTATTGTACAGTCATATACTATGTACCTATAATAAGTCGTATATGAGTATATGTATATTAACTGATGTTAAGTGAAAGTAGTATTACACGATCACTGTGTTCCGTGTAGACTGGGGTTAGGGTTAAAACGAGATTGTCCCTTTTTGATAACCATGTCCCGTTGTCCTAAAAAAGTATAAACGGGATGCTTTTCATCCAGTTTTTGGAAAACAGTCCGTTTAATCCATTATATATCTATATTATTACATTTTATTTGAAAAAGTGAAAAAAATTTGTATAGAAAAAAAATTATCAAATTTATGAATAATGAAGATAGCTGATGGCGTATTTTTCTTATTTATAATTAAAAAATATTAATCAGTATTGATATGTAACAATATTTACAATGTACCTATTGGTTAACAATTTAATAACATAAAGTAAATTATTTTATTGTGGGTAAAATTTTTAAAAAAAATTGTATCATATTTTAAATTATAATAATTATGTCTTAAATGCATTTTAAATTCTGAGCGGAGTGATGGAATCTATTGATTTTACAATGATGTGTGTTTTTTTAGATTCTACACGGATTTACAATGATTTGTGTTTTTTTTTTTTTGTGTGTGTCTGACGACAACATTTTTTGCAGTAAAAATACTTCGATTTGCTTAAACAGCAACTTTTCTGAAAGGAAAGTAAATGTAGATGGTACTTGGGCAAGTCAAAAATCCAACTTTTTTAATACTTTTTGCAAAAATCGAAAAAAACGATAAAAAAAATTACGAAAAAACAAGAAATTTTACGCAAAATAAAGTTTTTACAAACTACATTTTTTTAAAATGCTCTAACTCAAAAACAAAAATCCGCAACAACTTGAAATTTTCACCAAATCTTTATATTGGTGTTCTCTATACATGGTTAAGTTTTCAAAGTATTTTGACATATTTTGACTTATTTATAGACAATTTAAATTTTCGATTTTTGTAAATTTTTTTTTTAAATATCTATAAAATTTAATTGACTATCCAAAAACTCTTGAAAATGAATTAAAGGATTAAATATAAGTAATACTAATTGTAACTAAAAAATATTGGAGATGGTTTCACTCAATTTTTTTTTAAAGGCCCATAAAGTTCAAATTTGTATAAAATATGTTAAAATCGCGATAATTTGCAAGTTATTTTGCAGTTGAAAATTCATAAAATTGTTTCTGTTTATACTTAAGATTCAAAATTTTAATACTAGGTTGTCCATAAGCTTACCTTCAAAAATATATAAAAAAAATTCTACCAGACTTAAGAGGAAAAATTTTATGACTGTTTTAAATTTAAATTTTTACGAAATTGCATTATAATTCATTTTAAATATAAAATACTATATTATTATATACACATTTTAGACAAACATATTAACTTCGTTCAGAATCGTTATTTGTATACAATGATATCTATCACTGCATTCAAATTTAACAAATCCATTGTAATAATGACCTATCCTATAAACGAGAGATGCACTCCACTCCCAACTGTGCAGCAAAGCGAGGCCCACCCGTTCTTTTTTTTTTTTTGATAGGGGTGGATAACAACTTTCTCATTTTTATTCTTTCTTAAAATGGTGACCTTACGTAGACCATAAAGTAATAATATAAAGAGATAAATTAACATATTAGGTACTATTTGCATTACACAAACTGAAGCATTTAAAAGGAGAAAAGGCTTAAGGCAGTACGACCATATACAAAAGAAAAATTATGATTATCTTAAATCCAAACAACAACATCGTTAACTTTTTTTATAAAGTAAAATAACCAATGTTGGTTCCATCATCGGTATAAGAAAGAACTACCGCAGTATTTTCAATTTTGTGATAATGTACTTTATGTACCATAATATTAAGTACATTCATCAGTAACCACATTCAAGCATACGGTAGAAAGTTGAATATTTTCAACTATTGGGTATAGTTTGGTACCGTGTTTAGACTCCATGGAGTTAACCAAAAATGGTTACACAGTTTACACGGAACATGGTGGTTGTGTAATAGTACGGGACTACCGGGATCAGTAGATGTACCGCGATGTCGTATATAACGGTGTCTTTCCCATGTGACTTCTATTGCATTTTGTTTATCAAAATATTCCATTATTCTTCTTGAAATCTCTCGTCGACTTTGACGCGTTTCGAAAATCACTGCTGGACAGCGATACGAAACTTGTACACGGCGGTTGCGGTGATATAGTAGCGATTATTATAAATTAAAGTTAATAACAATAATAAATTACTAGGTCATTGTAACATAGCCACTTGCCGCACTATACAACATTGTCATCATTGTACAATAATCTTAATTTTATTCACGCGCACCCGCACCAGCCGATTTCATTAATTATTTTACGCGCTCACATAATAAACGAACCAGAAGCACACCAGGAATTTTGAACTGGGGGAGGGGGGTTATTTTTATCAATAACCTATATTATGTTTTGTTAATTGTTGTTATAATATAAGTCGAATGCATCATCGAACACTGAGAACCCTGTTTCCTTAATTAAAAAAATATTTAAGAATAGCACGAAAATTATTCTCATTAATATATGGTTCAGATTCAGCTAAAAAATAAAATAACAACATAACAGTGCTTTCAGAGACATAGTTTAGATTAATAACATTATCTATTATTAACATTAATAATACTCGTAAAACAAATTGAACCCGAATCGATGGTATGGTCACGTAATGTAAGTTTCTGCATTCCACATAATATAACACATTCAACGATAGATATAAGGTTAGATTTATTTGGTTTTTTTTTACTCAGGGGTGCTTTAATACCTAAGGATTTTGACTATATATTTATATAGAAGATTTAAAAGTTTATTTTATACATCCTTCGGTCTACACCAATGCTATCAATTCCCTTTGAACCATAACAGTTAATATCGATGTACCTCATAAAGAGTAATAACATAAATATCAACAATCGATGTATGCAATATTGTAATTGTGTTTTGTGTCGGTTGCGCGTGACATCGTTATTTAACTGGACAGTTACAGTCAAAATTCAAAAGCGTAGTAAGATAAGTACTTTATACGCATCTACAAAGTTTTGATTTTTTACACCTAAGTTTATTATTTTATGTAAATAATATAATAATAACAGAAAAGGAAAAAACTTAGTGTTGTTAAAACTTGTAAGCGAACTTAAGATAAATAATAGGAAACACAGAAATTACCAAAAAATAAAATTATTTTTCAACTAAAAAGACGGACATAAAAGACATTAATTAATTTATGGTGCTGGTCGTTACTAAATTTCGCCTACAGTGAACATGACACTATGTATTTAGGAAATTATGGTTAATTGCGCATATAGTATCTAATTCTATAATATAATTTTTAAGTATAACTAATGCATGAGAATAATTAATTCTTCAGTTCACAAATTAATTAATGATTTTATTTTGCTCTTTCAATTTTACAAATACTACTGATTTGGATAAATAATTAATTAACTATGAAAACATTTGTTATTTTTGTTTGTTTTTTATTACTTTCGACCATTTTGCAAATAAACTGCTCTCACTTATATTGAATATTAAAATAACGTATATAATAATAATAATTAATGAAATAAAACTAACATTTGTGAATGGTTAATATATTATCATAAAAGTAAATAAATGTAAATAAAAAATAAAAAATAAATAAATAAATAAATATTGTACTATTTAAAAATATATATATATATATAAATGCTTAGTATTAAATAGTATTAAAAGTTTTTCGACTGGTTTCGAATTAAAAAAAGTTAAAACTTACCTTGAGAAATTTGAGTCGGATAAGCGGTGTTCAAAGTAGTTACAAATGAATAATATAATATAAATAATATAAAAATAAATATCTATTTATTTTATATAAAAATTGTATTTAATTTTATCGAATTATTTTAATTTTAATTTTGATTATTTTATATAAAAAAAAAAAAAACATTTACAATACATTTTATCCTAAAATGTAATAGGACACAATATTTACAATATTTTCCCTTCGTCGGTTGCAATTACGTCTGGTCAATTATAATAATAATAAATGTTGGTAAGGAAATAATGAACTTAAGAGGAGAGGATGTTATTATAGTGTGTAGGAATTGTATTTGCCCTGGACGACAAACACTTTAGATCCGGTACTGATAGGATACCCATGACTACGTTGAAGACAACTCGTGGTTCAAATACTTTAGCGGTTTTTTCGATTTTTTACCATTATTTTATCACATAATTAACAAAATTATTAATTTAAATGTATCAGTGTACTTGACATCAATATTTTAATTAGTAAAATAAAGAAGGATGAATGTGTAAAATGGAACACTGTTTTACCTATTCGAACCTATATTGTGTTTCCGGTCAACATTTGACTGCACTTCTTAGCTTGTAACTTAAATATACTTAGGTACACACATTATGTGCATAATGAGTATTTTTTTTAAAAAGGTTTTATTTCAAATCGATTGCTCCTATAAATAAGAAATTTACTAAATTCGATCATGTTATATAATATTGTAATTGTAATTCTAACAAAACACCATGAAAAAAAAAAATTAATATAAAAGTTATGATATCATTTTATAGCTAAGTCTTTGAATTATAAATATAATTTATGTTAAAGTAGTCTCAAAATTAGTTTAACTTAACTTGGTGACTTTAAAATATTTGATTAGTACTATATTAGTCGATACACTACCTATTTCAATAATAGTAGACTACAAATTCTAAACAATAATAATATTAACAAATAACAATGTGAAAGTAGCTTATAAGACTAATAGTAATTTAATCAAGCAAATAAATAATGAAGCTAAAACCTTAACAAAATAATTTCCTTCTTTTGAAAATGCTGGTATACATAAACTTAAATGTAATTGTAATACATTTTGTATTGGTAAGACAAATAAAAATTTTAAAATAAGATATAAAAAACACATTTTTGAAATAAAATTAAAAAGTACTGTCCTAATTCAAATTTTGCAAATAACCTTATAAATCTTGATATTTAAATTTATACAGTTTAGAAGAATTACACATACACAATGAAATAAAGAAAAATAATTGTAATACTATTTCAAATATATGAATATACCTAATAAAAACTCATTTTAAATCTCTCTTTAATTAAAATAAATAATCTCTATGTAACGTCTATATTAACGTCACATTTTTCTCTTTGTACTCCATCATTTATTTTTTAATATGCAGTCACATTATTATTTTTATTTTGTTTTACCTGATGATGAATTTTTAAATCAACACCGGTCGTAATACCTGTATACTTTTAATAATACTTAAGGCTAAGCATTTATTTAATTTATTTATGTATATTTTTAAATGACATAATATTTAATTCTTTCTTCTTTCTTATATAGGTACATTTATGAGTATCAGCCATTTACAAATTTTAGTTTTATTTTATTAATAGTAGACTAAAATATTATTAAATACCTACTCATGATGCTATAGTATTTTTAAATTTGAACTGAAGTCACTATGCTAAGTTCAATTATTTATCAGACTATGTTAACATAAATTATATCTATAGTTTAAAGACTTAGCTATATAAGGATATCACAACATTTAGAGTAGTCTGTTTTACACATAGTTTTGTGGAGTGATTTTGTTGGGATATCACCTATTTTTTGTGGATATATTATTATTTCTGGAACATTTTTTTTTCCTTTTGTTAAAAAATTATTTTATAAAATCCTTTATTAATTATATTTAACAATTATTATTATTTTTTTATTCTTTTCAATATTAGATTTTAAATTTAATTAATTTTTCCCACGTATATGTCTTTAACCACCTCCCCTCCCTCCAAGGCCACCATTCATTGGCAATTAGTGTATCATTACATCTTAACCATTTGTTTTGATTGCATTTGACAGTATTTCTAAACTAATAATTTAAATATACGAGTACTTCCATACGTATATCATGTGCATGATGAGTTTTAATTTTAAAAATAATTTTTATTGTTAATAAAATCAATTGTTTCTGTTAATAAGAAATATACTAGATTCATTCATTTTGTATATTGTAATTGTAATATATAAATTATAATATGATAGGTAACATATACTAACATGGTATATTATATTATACTATTTTACATTTTTATCGCGGTGATAGTGATGATAAATAAGGCTTCTTTATACGGCGTGAAACCAATCTCACATCTGTACGATAAGTGCATATTGTGCTGGATAACAATGAGGATGATGAAGTCGGTATAACCGAGTGTCGACGGCCATTACGAATTCGCACAGATAGTTTTTTATTCGATTGAATTTTTCGCTCCTCTCCGCGCACAGCAATTATTCTTTATTCGACTGATTTTTTCGCTTCTCACGATTGGTTTTCCTTGTGCAAATGTTGCATATCACCATCACCGTCGACTATGTCAGGAACACAACGACAAACGACTGTACAATAACAGAGTATTACAACTTCCATTGTAAATTGTAATAAATATTCTTATATTATAATATAACATTGTGTCTTACACTCGTTTTACACGTCCGGTCGTATTTGTACGTAGTCAAACCAAACTCTATAACCCGAATTCGGTTCATGAATAAACAAAAGTGAACATGTCACACGTGATGAACCTATTGTTGGAGCTGACAAGAACAGCATGTCTCAAAGAGCCGCCTACCGTCGCAACAAATGCGATTAGCTGAAACAAAGGGGTACCGATAGTATTATAATTATAATTATAATTACAACTGGCAATACGAATAATTAGTTTAAGAATACCTAAGAATTAAAGAAAACCCTACAGATAGGTAAAATATTTAAAATATGTGTTAACACAATTTGATTGATAGATACAACCATTATAATATACCATTATTTATAAATTATAATCGATGATACAACGTTCGGAGTTCTATATACTTACCTAGTTTTATTTTGCATTCCATCATTGGTGGTTTATCGTTGTAAAATAATTTTATGTTTAATTTTGTTTCATTCAATTTTGTCAACATTTTCTTAACAACTTTTTTTTTTTTATGGTTTAATTAATATTTTTACGTAGGTATTTTAGTATTTATGTTATTTTAATAAACTTATTTATAATAAATGATGATTTGTACACTTTAAATTAAATGATCCATGAATAACGAAGTAGAAATCGATGTTATTATATTATAAATTAATAAATTCACATGGGTAACAATTTGAGATCTGCACAATATTATATTACCATCGGTATTGTAATTATTATTACTTCGTGCTTATATACATGTATAATTATAATAATAATAATAATAATACAGTGTATTCTCATCATCTACATACATTTAAGTAGGTATATAAAAAACATATACATAATATACATTAATTGTATATTTGTATTTGATCACTAACGACGCGTATATACCTATTCAGTCTCCTGTCTACTGTACAAATACATGTGTCGAGTAGAATTAGTGTTTAAAGTGTTGCGTCATTTTAGTTTTAATATTTTTTATTGTAAGTCCATAACGAAATTAATGAAACAAAATAAAAAGTGGTCTTGTCAACTCAACAGAAACTTGAATTAATTAAAAAAATTGAAAAGGATAGTCTAAAAAACAAATCAATATTCAAATTTAATTAGACTCTGATTTAATTTTTTTTAAAAACTATTTAAAATTACATGATTTAGTTTTTTAAATAATATATATAACCATGTATAACATTTCTGTTTGAATTTGAATTTTGCGGATTATCCGCGAATGCCAAACCACCCTATCTGCGGATAATAGAGAGTACACTGCATGTTATACTGACAATATTGTACGTATCTTAGGCTTTAGTATAATTAGTGTAATAGTATCTATATATTATACATATAGTGAGTTTATTAATTGTGTAAATTAGGTACTGTAGGTCAAGATTAAATTATATGTACATATAAATTAAAAACAAATTTCTATACCTACTACATGACCAAAGTAAAGGAGACAAAGATTTTACCCGCCCTAACATTCATTTGATGAAATGTTGTCGGTGTTAAAATAATTTGAACGGTACGTTTTCGTTCAGTCGTTGATTTGGTTTTCTCTGCTGATTATAGGTACGCTCGTGGCGCTGGCACAATCCGCATCAATAGTGGAAAACGGCAAGCAACCAATAGCGATGAACAGCGAAGAGTTTTCCAGCATATCGGGTAGTGAATGTGACGACGGCCGTGTGGCTAATTGCCGCACGTTACCGCTGTTCAACTACACCGAACTGGCACCTCCTCCCGTTGATGCAGAGGCCGCCGACGATATACTGCAAGATCCAAACTGCCCGTATGTATAGCTTTCGCCAATCTTAAAAAAATATCATCGTTTATCAGCAAACACTTGTTGATAATATTATTATATATGTATATCTAACAATATTGTCTTGGTAAAATAGTAGCAAGAAAATCCTTTTTAATCCCTCAGGGTAATAATAATAATAGAAATATTGATGAATTAAATACATATACTCATTTAATAATCATACGTCTCATTTTTAATTCAAAAAATAAAAAAGTTAACATCTTTTTTCTATTCAATTATTAAAAATTAAAAATCTATTATTTTAAATTAAAGGCCAATACGAGTACAAATACGTTGACAGAATGCATTAACATAATATTTTGTTCTTCATTTTAAAAATCTGACTGATACAGCTCACAATATTCATGATAAATACTCAAAATCAGAGAGTATTATTTACATATTATTAAAAAATATTTTAAATTCTAAAATTTGGGTATGTTTATCTAGTACTAGATCTGAGACAATTAGAACTGTATACGAAAAGAAAAACATTTTTGATTATAGTTCTTGAAATTGCATAGGATTTACCAGTTCACCACTGCCGATAAATATTGGATTAATATTTAGGAAAGACAAAGATTATAAATATAATAATTTGTATGGATTGTAACTCATTCACGTAAAGTACTGAAATCTTCCGATTATTCTTGAATTTCTGAATATCTTTAGCTGCAATAGATATGTTTGACAAAATAAAGTAAAAATTTATACATAATAGAATAATTAATTTTGTTAAATACACAAAATATAGGAAAGCAAAGTTAATTTCGGATAATGTAGTATATTAAAAAACTTCACTAAATACAATATTTTTACTTGAAACCATACGCGTAGGTCATTTATTATACTAAAATTATTAGTAGAACATAAATTGATGATTATTGATTAGTATGGTTTTACAAAAATAGATTAATTTTCAGCAATGGTACCTATAATTTTTTCTATGTCAAGTAAATAATCATGTTCAATGGTAAGAAGAAGTTGAACTATTATGTTTGATATTTTTTGGTTGTGGCCCGGGGTGCGATCGCACTTCGACGGCCAATCCGCCACTGGGTAGTTTGTAGATACAAAAGGCAGACTTTCGCATCTGTAGCGAACTGTAAGCATCACGAGGGAACAAAAATGTAGAAAATTATAAATGATTTATTGCAGTCAAATTCGTTTGATTCTACCGCTTTAAATATCGACACAGGGTTGAAGGCAATAATATTGCCGACGGCCCGGGTCATGATCTACATATTTTATAGGCATGGCATAAAGTAGTGACATTGTGGTAAAACATATGAACAAATAAGAATTTTTACTTTTTAATTGTGTACAAATAAGCGATTACCCTACATGAGTAATTATAGAATTTGGCGTCCCTATAATGTATGTAAAATGTAAATTTATCGTAAATAAAAAATGTTTGAAATCGTTTCAAGTTTCTAACGCTGAACGGAGATTCTTGCTTTATTCTACATTCTTGTACAGATATACTTTAAATAAAGTAAACGGTAAATTATCAATGTACTTAATTATAATTTTGATGTCATTTTTTGTACAACAATTAACTCAGATATTAGCCCAAAACCATGGCTTACTTTGTCCGGCCGCAGTTTTGTCTTTGGTTTTATAAAATAAAATATTATTTCAACTTTTGATTTTCAAACAAACATTACAAATTTACCGAAATAATAGGTACAACAATATTTAATAACGCTAAAAACAGCAACTCTCTGCCCTTGGTACAACAACATTATTGGGAGACTTCAACTGCTACCACCAAAGTGATAATCAATAAATTAAAATAAATAAAAAATTATTTAAAAGGAAATAAGTAAAATAACCATAAAAAAATAATAAATACAAAATATTGTAGTAGATATCGTACATTATCGTTTATGTATTATATTGTCTTTTAACTGAAAACTATTAATTAAGTAATTAATTGATACTAATTTTATTTTCATAACAAAAAATAATAATAAATAATAAGTGCGCATAATAAATATTCATTTATTTTATATAATAATCATCATTATTTTCGACACTCAGTACAAACAACAATATTACTTTGAAAATTTCTATTATTTTAATTTTTTTTACTCGTCACCCGATAAGCGGTACCTACAACTGTGACTACTACAATGTCTATAATGCGTGACAAAAGGAGGTATTATAAAGTTTACAAATGCTTAATGTAGCTCGTATAGTTTAATAGTATTATTATAATAATAAAACAATTCATTATTTTGTTAAAATTAAACAATGCTAAAAAAAATCATGAATTATTACTATTTATAAGGCCTACCAGGCCAACCCACTAGACACGCCATGGCCTATATAGGCACTTCCTTCTATTTCTTTCACGTTCTATACCACGCTGTCACATACATATACTTGGGTATTTAACAACTACTCTACAGTTCTACACACACAAACAATGTCCCTATTTTTACACAATATTATTAGTTCCTACCGGGCTCGTAATATTATCGTGGTTCAGTATTCATATTAACTATTATGCTATTTTTGATTGACGACACAGGTACAAATACTTGGAACGGCATTTGAGATGTGTGGACATTTTCACGCGCCGTTGTTTGACCAAAGATCAGCGACGGTCATTTTACTCTCTGTATTCGGTACCGACGATGGACATGCAGGAGTTGTGCAACGAAGGCACGCCTTATAGAGACGGTAAGTTTCATTTATGTATGATCTATATAACGTACAGTAGTAAAATCATGTACACCGTCAATCCGTATTTTATTTGCAAGTTTTTTTTTCCACATGCCCACAGAGTATCGAAAACATGCTGCCTGTTTGCACACTGTGCACACTGAGTACGTGAAGTGCGGTCAGCGGCACAAACACGAGCTAGCCTCCCTTATGTTGGACCATGGTTCGCATCAACATCAAAGCGGCAACAACGGGTCTCAGTTAACATCGGTGCCGTTCAACGGTGTGGAACAAATAACCCAAAATTTGGCCCATCTGTGCCGGTAATTTATACTCGCACTAATAAACACATCCCAATATGTCATTGACAGCATTTTCTATTTATAATTTTATGTCCATCGATTTTCAACAGATCTTTCAGAGGACACTTGCAATGCGTGCATGGAATTGTTCGAGCCAAGTGTGGTCCAGAAACCGAAGAATTCGCAAATCGCTTTCTCAGTCAGATGGCCTCGTCGCTTTTGGTCAGTATATTCTACATACATTTGCGGAGCGTTCTGTGCATATCACGCATACCTTAATATTGGTTATGAATTAAAAATATTTTCAATCTTGTGACATATAAAACACAGGTTTCACAATAAGTATAGTTTCCAAAAACATACTTGCAAGTGTAGACGAATCGTTTTTTCTTTCCAAACAAAACATTTTAATTTTTTCAAAGTTACACGAAATAAAACTAAATCCTTAAATTAACTACAATACGTACACACCTATACTATTATTGCACATCTATTCTTAACGGTACTTATACTGAAATAACATAATAAACAAATAAAATACACTTGTGAATTGTTGGTAGATAGGAATTACTAAAGCTGTAACTTACGCGCAACTACTAATTAATACACACACACACACACACAATTTAAATACATAGTACGTATCTGATAGCTTTCTCGGCGAAAGCACCACAAATTTTGCGTTACGAAAGTCGTAACGCAAAAAAATAAGGTTAATTGGTTCAAATACCTATCTGTCCTATCTCTATAGTCATGCATAGATTCAATTACAGCGTCGTTCTTGCAACATATTATACCTACCTGGCTACCTAATATACAGCCCTGAAAAATAAATACATTTTTACCTACCACGGTATTACGTTACGACTTATGGTTATATAATAGAGTACAAAATAATTATAATTATAATTATAAGTATACTCGATCAATAAGTTGTATTTAAATAAATATTTATTATAAATTATTTACACTATCGGAAACTTCTTTTCTATATTGAATGAAATTAATGACATATAATCACAACTACCTACATAAAAGTAAACATTACTGATATACTTTTACACATTCCACATAAGACGCAACTTTGTAGCAATTGAATTTATATTAATTTAAATTAATTAGTTAAATGCACAAGACCAAAGTTTTTATTCACATCACTTATTCTACTATATCTACCATTCGCGGACATGGCGAGTGGTCGATAAATGGTAATAAGGATGTTCATGATGAGGTATCTTAATTGCAGAACATTTGTGACACGTACGGAGACCTGAAGGAAGATGACGTTTCGGGGTCGCCGTCCTCAATCGGAACTGTCACAGAAGCGGCAACTTTGAGAATCATGGCCACTGCTATGGTACTTTTGATGGCGGCATTTCAAAAACGATAGTGTTGCACATCTGAAATCGACTTCAATGGAAATTACTTCAACGACCCAAGGAAGATATAGTTTTATCGATAAGCCAACTGTCATTTTCAGTGAAGTATAATAAAGTTAGGTATCTATATATATTATAGTATACGGTCTCACTCATTACCTTTTTGTTACTATTTATTGTAATGTTATTAGTTATTACCGTTGATGTTAATTTTTGTTTTTATTCTTAGTTTATAAGTTCTGTACATTATACGATTATTATTATAAGTACCTAAACTATACTACTGTAGTATGTTTAGTTTTAATTTTCTAATCGATATAGTACAATAACCACTCGGTGAAAATTGTATTGCATAACATAGTCTGATGTTTATTGTTTTGGTTGTCGTTGTATTCGCTAGATACTATATATTATTATTAATTATAACTTATAAGATATAGTTTTTTATTTGTTCTTTTTTTTATATGCGTGCTTTTTGAGCTACTGCAAATATGGATGGAGTCAAAAATAAAATGAAAATCTTATTTAGTTGATTATACAAAACCGATTTAAAATTTAAATATTATTATTCCCATATGCAATTTATTGTCCATTGGTAATTCACAAACACTTGTCACTTATTTGCTTACTAGAGATTGGACCCGATTATTTGATTTTGTATAGGTGAAATGTAAAAATAATCATTTATTTATAAAATATAGAGGTAGAGTAGATTGTCAAAGTATTCCAATAAAAACAAATGAATGTAACAAATAACTAAAAAAGAAATGTTATGAAGATATGAATTTAAGAACAAAAATTCGTTGGCAAATTTATTTAAATAGAAAATGATTTAAACTATTGCATTAATTACATTTTGTAGAATATGATCGTATATTTTGATCGCTAAAAATATTGTTTTTTGAAACCTCTTCTCATGAGATTATTTATCAGTATAAAAAATTGTATTTTTATTTGTTTAAAATTTGATACAATTATGTTACAATTTATTATCAATGATTACTTAAGACTGAATAAATATAACATTACACTACAATCAATATGATATTCAAATGGCTTTGTAAATACAATATATCAACGCAACCAATCTCTACAAATATAGTATACAAGGTTTTGTTAATATGCAAATGATGCTACATATTAGGAGACCACAATCATAGGCGTATAGTAAGTGCATATTATAAGATATAATAGTATATATGTTACTGTGAATGTCCGCAATTGGTGAATGCTGACAGTCACCTGGTGAATGTCAACATATATCTAATAAATTGGTGAATGTTGAAAAATTAAAATAATACAGACATTTACAAGTGAATGTTGACACAGGTACATTACTTATTAAAAGTACATTATTAAAATACTATAGTTGAATATATATTATATTATAAAGTAGAAACAACATATTGTATTTAATTAAATCAAAAAAATTATTACTATTATTATTAAACAATATTATACTATATTATATTTGCATTATTATTAGGTATTTAAATTATGATTATTTTATAATATTATTTATTACAGCATGACAAACTGTCATGACATTGTGCACTACATAAAATGTCAATATTTCTACATTTACACTTTTTTCTAGTAAGTACACTTTGTTTTACAGTTTCATCTTGTATATCCTTGCCCACCAATTATTGAATTTGATGTAGAAGCTTCTCTTAAGGAAATTTGTTGATCCCTTTGTACATCAGTGATTGATATTAAATTTTCTTTACACACTAAAAACTGGTTTCTGGTGTATAATCAATTTATAACACTGTTTTTGATAGCTAATTTATAAAAATCATTATCTATTATATCTAATGACTAATACTACAGCTAAAATATTTTGAGGATCCATTTTACTACAATCAACATCTGAAACTCGAATACGGACAGTTTCTTCAACATTA
The DNA here is from genome assembly GCA_025469195.1 of Chaitophorus viminalis. Lineage (NCBI taxonomy): Eukaryota > Metazoa > Arthropoda > Insecta > Hemiptera > Aphididae > Chaitophorus > Chaitophorus viminalis. Next base: position 30,997 of record JAIPRK010001357.1, on the reverse strand, counting down.
GCTGGCTGAAACTTTTGTTAAAAAAATTGTGACCCATCCGTTATTCCTAAATTAGATCAAATAATATCGGCATTACCAACATTCATCAATATTGTTGTATTAATGTCGACATTCACTAGTGAATGTTTACTAAGATCACAAATTTAATTAATAAGTCAACATTCACCAATGACTTTGATGTACGGCGACATTAACCGGTGACTGTTAGCATTCACCAACTACGATCATTCACAGAACATATGCATTTAACAGACATTATGGTTTTCTATTATAATTCGTTACATGTATTTTTAATCATACAAGTGAAAAATATTTATAAAGATGTACAATGTTCTAAAAAACACTTCAGTAGACTGCTGTAATATAATTTCAAATTAAACTGTGGTCACTATATGTGTTTTAAAATGGAAAATAAATAATAGGTACATTTTAACTCTAGACAAAATAGAATATATCTTAATACATAAATCACTAAAATTAAATTCATTTTTTTAAACCTTAAAAAGGAGTATAAAAAACGGTCTGCAATATATTTAAATTACAGCTACTCAAAGCTAATGATGGAAAAGAAACCTAAGTGTTGTAGTAGATAAAAAAAGAAAATGTAATAGGGTTTCGATAAAATTAGATTTATCAGTACTCTCTAGTTGTTTATTTATTTATTTTAATGTTTAAGCATAAAAAAAAAAGATAGATCTTATAATGAAAAAAATTATATTTTATTAAAGTAAAAGTATTCATAGTTCGTTTGGATTTACATGTATCATTAATACAAACTCCTATTATAATAATAATAGTTTTACAATATAGAACATAAGAAACTGTAAGTAATTGTAATATTCGCGTGCAATTGTTTATCAATAACATTTCACATATACTGAGTAAATACATCATTAAATATATTTAAAATACAAATAATTATTGACAGTGATAACCTGTGATTATATATCATAGACATTTGATTACAAATATGGTTTCATTACTTTTTGACAATATAATAATTGTATATTTTTAGTTTTGAATATGTATGATTGATGGACAATTAGTTAAACTACTATAAATACAAATAAGGATAAAAAATATAAAAAGAAATTATTATATAGGTATATGATAACATTAACAACATATTTTAAGTATTTTACAAGTATTACTATACATCAAATATAAATAATAATTATTATAATGAAGACATTTGTAATTTTTGTAAAAATATTTATAAGTTATGCAATTTCATACATTAATACGTATACAACAAGAATGGTTTTTGTATTTTTTTAATCCAAATTATTAATTATGTCAATACACATAACTTAAACAGTTAATATTTTACATATGAACAATAGTAATATTAATAAAGATAAGTATTATTTTTTTTAAAATTGCCATTTAGTAAAAAAAAAAAAAAAATACTATGTCTAAAAATATACAATGCATATTACTTAATAGGTTAACAAATAGATATTGAAGATATATGAATACAGATTTATTTATCATATTCACTATTCAACAACCAACAACAATTGCAATCAATTGCAAGCCCAGTTGTATTTCGTATTAACATAATTTGTTCATTAATTAATATTATGATTTATACAATATTTAAATATGAAGACTAGGATAATACCATACGGCAATATAATATTTACAAAATATAAAAAAAATGCATTGAAAATATATAGTTGTGTAATAAAATACTGCAATGACAATGGTAATTATAGCCTAAAGAAACAATTTATACATGATTGCATTGAGGTAATTTAAACACACATATGAATAAAAACTAAATTACTTAACTATACATTACAACAAGAAGCAGAGAAAATATTGATGAAGTTAATGATCCCATAATAGCTATTTCGTTACCAACTTACCAGTCCCTGTCTGCGGTTAATATTCAGAGATCTGCCAACTAGTGGCACTACTGGCAATTCTTTTGTCTGTTCAAATTGCAACTTTATGAATTTTTGATGTAATACTTCTGGTGAGTCCGGCAGAAGGTTCTGATGTTTTTGAACATGTTTATTTAATTCTTGATCTAGCTGCTTGCGTTGCTGTTGTTGATGAATAACCTCGAGTTTCACTTGTAGTTGGCGTTTAGGTGACATTTTTTCCTCCTTATTGTCGTCTTTAGGTTCAACGGGAGATGGCAATATTTTGATCGGCGTTTTAGACTGGACAACGCCATCAAAATTGCTTTTGGTACCTACCATTGATGTGCTAGCAGGGTTGTTATCCTGGGTGAACCAGTTCAGTCGGCTGATAGGCGGAAAATGATTAGAATCCTTGCCATGTTTCCACTCATCATCGCCGATGTCTTTATTGATCTGACCTATAACATCCAATTTATCGTCAAAGTAATTAAAGTATTCATGATAAGCGTTATTTTCAATTGAAGATTTTTCTGCAGCCATAATGCTAGTGGCTGTTGTCGTTCCATATGGATGGCGTTTCTGAAACGAGGAACGCAAAAGTGGTCGTCCAGGTTCAATATAAGTGCTACAACAATAAGGCCTAATGGTTCCGGCTGAATTAGCTGTAATTTTCGCAACAGTCAATGTCTTGTTGATTTCTTCCGTCGTGTTGCCAATAGGTGTTGGTTTTTTTGTCGTCTGGGTAATGAGGAAAGATGACTTTTCTGTTTCAGACTGTTTTTTAGGTAACGGCGTTGTTACAGATGTCATTGGTTTTTTGCTATTTGATGGTATTATGATCGTTTTAGGTTGTTGGTGGTTAACTACATCACGATTATCTATAGCCGCTATACGAGATCTAGGTAACATCAATTTTCTTGCAGTTTTTCGAACCAGGATACCACTTGTTCTGGCTGAAGTTTCTACGACTTCTTGTTCTGATGGCGATGGTTGTATTTTGATTAGAGAAACGATCGATGGAGTCGAGCATTGTTTGTCATTTGCTGTGGTAATAGTGGTTGTGATTTTAGTTTCGACAACCGTTTCAACCATTATTACTTTAGATAATTCTGACTTGTCATCCACAATGATACTACATTGCTCACTGTTAAAATGTTTTGGAATTACCAATATCCTTTTTTCATTTTCAAGTTCATCTGTTGTAGTTCCATGAACTCGCCGTTGTAGTTGATTTTCCAACAACTTTTTGCTTTCATTACACTGGTCAACTTCTGTCGTTGGATAAACCGTGGGCGTCGCAATCTTCGATGTTCGGCAATATTCTGGAGTTTGTCTAATATTTTCATCAGCCACCATAGCCGCGTACATTGCATCTCGCCGGCGCAATTCTAGTGTACCAGCACCACGGCCAGCTTTTAATATTCGTTCCTTCACCATAGCCCTGACGAGATCCTCACATGCGGTTACTACTAGCTTGCACGCTTCAGCCGTTACGTCCATTGATGTAGGTACAGCGAGACATGTAGTCCGGTTCACATTCACGGAACATATTTCTTCTTTCGTGGCCGTTATATTAGTATTGGATGGGTCATTATCATCGCCAGTTCTATTCATTATGGTTACAGCCCTAGGCGAATCATTGTTAATTTTATTTGATTCAAATGTTTCTGATTCGTGGTTAACATCAACACTAGAAGTAATTGGTGTCATTGTTGGTTTAGTAGAGTCGGTTGTTATTTTATTTAAATACTGTGTCAAAGGTGGTGACATCATTGTCACTGATGATTTGTACCTCTTAGAAGATCCAAATGTCGGAACTGTTGAAGAGAAAACGCGGGTTGTTATGTCAGATGCTGACCTCTTACCTAGTTTTTGATGTTTCAAATTTTCATTGGCCAGCGCGATATCCTGGATTGATGTAGTAGTAGTCGTTGCAGCAGACTTTGATCTTTTGGGAGGTTTGGTTGCTGAAGATGGCGATGTCATCGTTTTGATGGTTGACGAAGATGCGGCTGATGATTTGGAACGTTTAATTGCCCCGGACCGACTTATACTTTTGATTGACGACTCAGTAGATGTTAAAGTGGAGGGAGTTGTCGCCACTGATTCGAATCTTTTGGGTGGTTGGATCATAGTTGGCGATAACGAGGAGAACGATGTTTCTGTTGGGATGGCTGAGTGTAGTGGCGAAGGGGGCAATATTGATGTAAATGCTACTGATGCGGACCTTTTGATTGGCCGTATTGATGATTGGTGTCCTCTTATTTCATCTGTAGTGGCTGTTGTCACAGCGGACTTGGATCTTTTTTGTTGTTCAACAGGTGAAGGCAATAATGACGTTGTTATTGTAGAAGGTGATGTCTTAAACGCTACTGATGCGGATCTTTTGGTAGTCAACAATAATTGTTCTCCATCAGTTATGGAATTTGTGGGAAATGAAGACGACACGGATTTTTTAATTGGTGATTCATCCACCGTTGGTTTTTCAACTAGAGGAGTGATTTTCATTAATGTTGGCCTCGATGGTCTCGTTGTTTGCGGAAGAGTGAATGTATCAGTTCGAAACTTTGATTTGTGATTTTTAGTTTTATGGGCCATGGCCTTCAAGGTAGAGGCTGAAGTCCGGGCAGAATCATCTTGAAGACAAGTATTCTTGGAGAATTCAAATTCTTTTATCCGGTCCATGATAATAGAAAACGGTAATGCTGTATTGGTGGATACAGATACTTTTTTATTGTTTATATTAAGTCCATCAGTATTATTGTCATTAATAGGCATACTATAGCTGGGATTTGTAGTAGTGTTCTTGAATGATGTTTGTGATTCCTGTGATGGCATAAAAGATTGAACTGAAGATATAGTTTCCAAGGACAAGATTGTGGCCATGAACCGATTGTGAACCACTTCCTCAATAGTGCCATTTATGAATCCATGGTCACGAAATGAAGGAATTGGTAGTCCAACAGTATCATTAATTATAGTACGAACCAAATGTCGATTTCGTGTAAAATTTGGTATCTTGCAAATCGTATCATCCATTTGACGCCAATGGTTTGTCATCAAGTTCGTATTTTTGACTTCATTGGTATTTAAACGGCATTCTGTGAACGTCTGCCGTGAGGGAGCTACCTCTGAAAGTATACTGTCCATGGTCTCTTCAGTCGTTATTAATTTTCTTTGATTTATAGTAGTTAACAGTCCTACCGATTCGTCACAATCAAGTAAATCTATTATTGGTTCGTTGTCTGAAATTGCTATAGTTGATTGGTTGCAGCTCCCCACAGCCTTAGTTGATGAAGAATTACAGCCCACAGACTTGGGTGGGATTTTTTCTCCATGCAAATTGTAAATCTTATTGTCATTGTCTTGACTATCATTCATTTTTTCATATACTTGTTGATTATTTGTCTTTTTAACGCCATCATTATGTATGTTATTTTTTTTCATTTTATCTATGTCCACATATTTTGTGGTACTAACTATTTCATAGTTATTTACTACTTCGTTTCTTAAATCTTTCGACGTTGATGTTCCCGGAGACTGTGCTTGTATAATTCTTAAAGATTTCAAGGTTGATTCACGTGAAATACTTGGCTGAGATAATTGCTTATCCATGATAATTCTAGACGTAGATTTTGATCTTAGGTCTCCATAATTTAAGCTTTTAGTATAATCGTTCAAATATACAATTTCGGATACCTCATCATCAGAATCTAAAATTTCAATTACATTATTTTCATTATTGTATATATACGGGGGATTTTTGATTTGAGGATGATGCACAGATCTCAAATTTTTTAATTGTTCACAATTAATTGGTTTATGCGACAATATAGATTCCTTTGAAGTTATCGGTTTAGGTCGTTTGATATCATAATTGTTTTTATTTCCACTATTAAGCCGTCTTTTTTCTGGTGATTGTTGAATGTCGTTAATTTGGCCTTGAAGTTGTTTATAAGTGTTGAAGATGGGATTACGTGTTTCTAATACCAAAGAGTTCATAAGTTTTGGTGTTAATATTTGCCTCCTCTTCAATAACATCAATAATTTTCGTTTTGATGGTGACGGTTCTGATGTTAATATCATCGAAGGCGTAGGAAATTTTCGATTTGATGTTAACTGCTGGTAAGGTGTTAATAATACTGAAGCTAATTCTTTGGACATATATGGTTGGTTTAGTGTCAACAGCATTGAATAAATTAATGAATTTTGTGTTCCCTCTAAAATATTTTGCAGTTGTAATTTAATGAAATGAGTAGAAGAATGTTGTATTGACGATAATATTTTTGGTGATGTCGTTGTTAACGAGGACACTGAAAATGCTTGTTTAGGTGACGAAGATTTATTTAAGTTTAATATCATCACCCCCGATTTATTGTCAGACATGGGGGTTAGCATTTTCAAGAACATTGAATAAGTGGAAGGTTGCTCTGTCATTAAATATTCCCTGTATACTGCTTTTAAATACTCATTGACTTGTATCTGTACTCGTTGCCGCAGACAAATGAAATATTCCTGTGCACGAGTAAATTGCTGCCATAAACGGTTAACCGTAACTTTCAGTGAATCAGTTGTCAGCCCACTCATTCCACTTGAATTATTTAAAAATATCCCGAATAAATCCTCCTCTATTGCCTGATTTAAATCAACGAATTGTTGCTCCAACCAACTTAAGGGTAATTTATTTGTAAGGTACCATAATGACACCAATGGCTTCAATTTATCAAAAATTATACCCATTTGTTGTTTTGTTCTTTCCTGAATTTCCAGTATTTCTGACTCGCATTGACCCTGTTCATTAATGTTTGGTACAGCTACTTTTGGATTTATGAGATCATCTGCTAACTGCGGTTGGTGTGGTTTTAATATTATAGACATAATTGAAGACGATTGTGATGGCAAATTTACTGAATTCATCAAAGGCTGATGAGAAAAAATTGTAGAACTTCGTGATAATAATGATTCACTTTGTTTATCTGGAGCATGTACGTTTAAAGCACAGAGTTTAGTTTCTAAACAAATCCATTGTTGATACAACAGGTACAACGAATTCCGAAAAGCACAGGTAATATTTTGGATCTGTAACTTTGTAAGTTTAGGGTACATCGATATATTTTCGAAGTTTTCTGGTTGTTGCTCCAACCATTCACGTTTAAGCCGTAGAAAATCGATACGAGACAATTGATTCTGCAAAGAAAATAAATTAGGTAGAGTTGCTTCTATTTGTGGTATTGGTATTACTTTTTTTTGATTTTTTTTCAGTTGATTTTGTTGTTTCAACCGTGATTTTGGTTTATTTTTAGATTGTGTTTTTTTGTCCGACATTTTTCGTGTTTCATCAGATAACGGTCGTATACTACGTTGCTGCACGACACTTTTTGGTTTGGTCAACTTTGATAACAACTGTTTTTTTTTGATTGGGTTACATGATTTTTTTTTATTCTGTTGCGGTATTTTTTGGGATGGATGGTTTTGTTTTATAGGTTTTTTCGGTAATACTTCCTTCTCCGTTATTTTTTGCGACGACGCCTTCTTCTGTTGCAAAGTGAATGCATGCAACTGTTGTATCATCGATTTCATTTTTTCTCTTTCAGCTGGTGTTAGTGGTTTTGACGGTAATAAAACCATAGCTGTACTTACCAATTTATCGTATTTATTACAGAGTAAATACCTGACTTCAAATTGATGATATAGATGCCGATTAACTAAATATTTTGTATACTTCATTTCATGTAGCAACATCAATTTTTTTTTCCATAATTGTTGGTGTGTTAGTCGAATAGCATCTAATTCATGCCATTTTTCATGAACGATCATATGATTTTCCGTTTCGATAATCATTGTTCCTGATGTATGTATGTCTCCGGTTATGAAGGCAGATTTCACACATAGTTCAAGTTCTTGATCAACCGTCCGCGATGTATGAGATTGCTGTTTATTTTGCTCTTTTTGTTGCATTTTTTCAGTATATTTCATAAGCAATCCGGTCCGTTCTTCTTGTATTTTTGTCATAGCATCCCAATGTAATTTTACTTCTTCGGTAAGATTTTTTATATTGTAACATAGCACACTCAAACACCGCCGTTCATTTGTAGTCCAAAAACAAAATGCTTTTGGATGTATTAATTTTTGTACGAAATTTTTTTCAGCAATCGTTAATTTATCTCGTACCTTTTTCCTAGAGATAACAACTGCTTGTATTGTTCCGTTTTGTGGTATAGTATTTTGTCGTGTGTTAGAGATTGGTTGAGTCATTATGTGTAATGGAAAGTTATTTGTTAATCGTAGTCTGTTAAATTGATTTATAGCATATAGACAACATTTCACGGAATCATCTATGACTAACGTTGATATTTTCCAATTGAAACCTACCTCAGTCCACCATAAAGTTGATCCTCTATACGTTTTCCAGGAACCAGGTCGAACTTCCGAAATATTGTCGGTAGTAACAAGTTTAGGCGTCATCTTAGAATTCACGTACGTGGATGTAGGCTGTTGTTCTTCTTGTTCAAGTTTACGTTGCAGTAATACTCTTTTTAATATTATTTTCCGGAATAGTTGTTCACGGAGTGGACGTACGTCCTTATAGTATTGTGTTGGTGACTTTACAAATCTACGTAGTTTCCACTTGACTAAACAATTTGATTGCATATTTCCACAGTTATCATTTTTCTGTTTATAGTATTGTCGTTGATCCAAGAGTGGGGTATGTAGTTCTTGACGTTTATGTTGTTCTTGTTGTTTTTTCGTGTGAATTTTTTTCTTTTGTTCGGGCAGTAATTTATTATGGTGTTCTAACTGTTTGATTTGTTCAAGACCATTGATTGTTTGAGTTTGCTGGTGAGACTGTTGTTGCTTAGGACGCTGTTGCCTATGTTTTTTAAACTCGTTTGATGATTTCAACTGTACACTGTTTTGCTTCGGAAATCGATGACCCTCAATTTTCTCATGTTCAATTCTATCTTGTTTATTTAATCCTAGGTACTGATTTTGTTGTTGCAATGATGGTACAGATTTTTTCTCAGAGTCACATTTACTAGAATGATACCGATCAATTAACTGCTGAGTAACGCGCAATCGTTGTTCTTCATCCATGAAAATATCGTCATCTCCATTCTGTTTGTCTTCATATGCAGGCCATAAATCATACCATTGCTGCAAATCATCAACATCAGTTCCTATTTTAATACATGGATCATCTGCAGTTACGTTAGTTTGCAGCTCATTGACATTGGCGATCATTGGAACTTGGTGAAAGTTTTCTTGAGACAGTTTAAATTGAGTCAATGTTTGACGCAACTGCTCCAATATAATTTCTTCTTGAACATCTGCCACGAATGTTGATGAAACCAATGGTTTTTGTATATTTGGTGAAGGTTGTATTTTATCAAATTGAATAGCTAATAGCTGCTGTTCAAGTAATTTAATCATGCAAGATTTTGATTTGGTATACATTTCTTCATAAGATTCTGATGACCGTAATAATTGTATCAGTCGTGAAAGTTTATCAAACATCTGACCTTGTGGTAGATCCGCAATTAATTCTTGATATTCACTAATAAGTTTTCGAACTTTCCAGTCAGTTTCCGAAAAATTCTGCTGCTGTCGATCACTGAATAAACGTTCTTCTTCATTGTTTTGGTGCTGATTTGAATTTGGAAATTCTATTCTTCTGTCTCTAGATGAATCTATCAAAAACTCTGATTCACCTTTCATTTTATCATTAATTTCTTGGTTTAAGGTGTTTGTTTGTTTTTCAATTGGATATCTCATGTTTATGTTATTATCAAGGGGTCTTTTATTCCATTGCGTCAATGGCGCTTTCCACTTGAATGATTGATTTTCTTCAGCTATTTCAAGTTCTGGCAATGGTCGTGGTTTTTCGGTTAAAATGCTTTTATCTTTTTGTTCTGATTGTTTTTTTCGACCACTAGCACGTTTTGATTGATGTTTTGTACGTGACTTATTTTTAAGTGAGTCTTGATTTTTTCGGTTTATTATATTAGTTTGTTCAGGTTCTTTATTTACTTTTATTTTTTTAGGAGAATTTAATTTTTCTATACCTGACGATTTTCCAATAATTTTTCTCTGTTCCTGTTGTGTTGGTTGTAATTCTACTGCTGCATTGGTTGTATTGGGTAGCCGATGCTGTTTCTGATACAGCTGGTTGTGATTATTATATTGTTGTTGTTCGTTTTCATTGAATTGAAGCTGTTGTTCATGTGATTCGGCATAATCTCTGTTTGGCAACTGTTTATTTAATTTTTTGATTTTATTGATGGGTAATTTATTACTTTGACGGTCTGCTGAATCAGAAATCTCACACACGTTATGGCCGGGAAGCGAAGTTAGAAGTGATGATGCTCCAGCATTAAGAATGACATTCTGGAATGACTTTTTGTGCTTAAATTTACTAATTTCTTTATCATGATCACTATTAATATACGACCGATATTGTTCATGATTTTGCTCACGTTCAATTTCCAATTTATGAACTGATGGTTCAAAATTCTGATGTATAATAAACGGAGATGGTTCAAGGGAGTGTGTTTGATCAGTAGCTTGTGACCATCTTCTGTTCAAAGGTATCGGTAGCAACTGGTCATGTCGTAGGTCATGTAATAAAGGTGATAGTGGTCTGATAGATGATTCTGAAATATCGTCTGATGAATAACTACTACCTCCGACATAGAGGTAGTGTTTGTTTTGTTGTCTTTCTTCAATATCTCTTTTTTGGCCGAAATCACCTAAATCGTCTTGGTTTTTGATAGTAGATTCCTGAACCACGTCATGCTTGTGACATAGCTCTTTTAAACAATCCTGTAATTTCATATAACCATTCATCAACTGATTTTTTCTTACTTGAGTTGATGGCTTAAGTTTACTGACTCGTCGTTCAATTTCTTGACTTCGTTGGATTCGCGATTTTCGGTATGCAGCAAGTGCCGCCTCAGCAGCACGAGTAGCAGCATCTGCAACATTTACATTTTTATTTTGACCCTTCCTTAATAGAAGGCTTTTGGGTGCACAGTCACTTAATATATTTGACCTAGTTGATAAGTTTTTTTCGGGTGATGGCATACAACTAACCCCCACATCATGATTGGTAATATCTTTTTCAGATGAAGTACATTTAGTTTTCGACCCTGGGATCCCTGGGCTATATATAGTAAGATTTTGGGTATTAATTGATGATGAACACGTTGTTAGGTTATTGATGATTGTTGTACTATTCGGTGTATTGTTAATTGTGTTAACAGTAGCTGCTGTTAAATCATTATCCGAAACAATTGAGTTTATATTTTTCCCTGCTAATAAAGGATCTTCTTTGTCAACCTTCAACTTTTCATTATCTTCTACAATATTTTTTACTTTATTAGGTTTTCTTTTTTTGCCTTTTAGTTTATTCTTATTAATTACAGTTTTTCGCTTTTTGGCGTTTTCTTTTTTTTCCACCTTCAGATTAACTGAAGGGTTTAATACTTTCTCCTTGCAGACAATCAATTGTTTACGCAATCGATACATTTGTTTCTGATAAAAGCATGAGTGCCTGTCTAAAACGCCACATGGACAATTTTTATACCTTAATTCTCGAATATAATTGGCATTTCTTTGAACTTCCAGATATTTTTTTTTTACAGCTAGCAGTAATTTATAGCTTTTCCAGAATTTTTTTTGGAAATGCAACAATTTAACCGAACTCCTTGTGGAATACGTCTTTATTTGGTTTCCAGTCGTTTGAATATCTTCCAATAATTGTCCTTGTTTTTTTTGTTCGTCATCCTTAATTGTCTCATCACTTATGGTAGTTACCGTAGAAGATTTAATAAGTAATTGCTGTCGAGCTTTGTTCTCGGGCAACTCTTGCCATGACCGATTAAATTGCTTATATATCCTAGCTCGTGCATCCAGAAGTCGGACGTCAAACTGTGCCAAATCTTGACGCAGTTGCAGTAAAATATGCTTCTGAAGATAAACCAATCGGTTTTTCAACAAACAACCATAATTTGCATACTTTCGACTATACGCTTTATACTCACGCAATAGTTTTTCATATTTGTCTTGTAAAAGAATTAAGGGAATTAGTCCATTTTGTGATTTTAGCCGTTGCCACTGCGCCCACTTTGTTTCATGCTCATGGAATTTTATCGGATAACTTTTCTTGTATTGTATTGGTTGTTTAGCTTCAATTCTATGGTTGTATTGTACTGATTTTTGTTCAGCGTATTGTAACACAGACGAAACACTAGCATGTGATGGCGGTCCAAATTTAGCACCTTCCACATCCATTTGCTCTTGTTCTCCAACAGATAGTTCTAATTTGATATTCGTTCCAAATGTACTAAATGGCAATCGATTAGGCCAATACCAACGAGCCAGACTCCCTGGTACTTCAGGATACCAGTACTCAGTGTGTCCACGTACTGGGGGCGTATCTCTGTAACAATATAATCGTAATGGACGTCCAGTATCGGTAACACTTAGATTCCGACCAGACCGTCGCTCCAGTCGCAGTAAGTAATGTGGCAACCACGCTACCAAACTGGTTATTAACTCATTGTGCAAAGGCAATCGTTCTCTTAGAACTGCAGTCGCCTCCTTAATTTTCATATCAGCATCCATAGATTCTTCGATTACATTATTCATTAACGATATAGGCGTTACATTTGTCATTGGTTTCTTTAAGGAAAATATCGATGCATTTTTTTCTTTGGACATAGATGTTGATAATGCTGCTTTGATTTGATCCGCCTCAGTAGTGGTTTCAGAAGTTAAAGTTATTAATGAATCGGACGTGCTACTAGTATATATTTCTGTTGGATCTGTAACTGTTAAAACTGTATTAGCATCAGTAGTAAGAACAAGTGAGCCATTGTTATTTTTTCCATCATATTTAGGTATAGATCTTAATGCCCATGATACATAGAACACCTTACGCATCTCACGATCATATTCATCTCGAGACAGTCCACCGAGAAGCCAGTTCCTTAGAATAACATCATAATATACTTGGTATTTAGGTCCCAAAACTATAGATAGCTTTTTGTATCGTTCTTCGACTAGACGTTCAGCTTCATAATATAAGTTTCGTTCCTTTTTTACAATTTCATTGTCTTCATCATCATCATCTGACGAAGACGATATCACATTATCTTCATCAGTTGTAACATTATCGTAATTTTGACATTTAAGGAAAGCCTGCTGATTAACAGAGACATCTTTGGCCAAGATCTGTAAATGGTCTCGTGTTTTTTCACAATTCTTGGTTGACACTTCGGCGTCTTGTTGATTCTCATTTTGGTCAACACCAATTACGAACGATGTACGATTTTCTGACAAACCTTGCATAGTAAGTAAGTCCTGTTTTATCTGCTGTTGCTTTATTTGTTTAAGGTGCTGCTGTAATAATACTTTTTCCCGAAGTTGTTGTTCATGGTGCTTAAGTTTATTTTCTTGGGTATGTTTTTGTTGTTGATATTTTCTTTGTTGCAATTTTAAGTGGTCATCAAGTTTCTTCCGTTGTTCTTGCTGTACTTGGAATTTTTGTTTCAATTGTTCTGGCTCAGAACGGGTGGGCCGTTGAAGTTGTCCAACAATTACAGCACTACGTAACGGTTGTTCAAACTTCTTTGGTTGCTGTTCTGGTTTTTGCTGACGTTGCTGTTGTTTTAATCGTTTTGGGTTAGGCAAATTTTGTTGAGCTTTTTTTTGGGTTGGTTGAATATGGAATTGCTGTAGCTGTTGATGTGACTGTTTTACGTACATTTGTTGTACCAAACTTTGATCTGATAATTTTACATTAGTTTTCTGTTGTTGATTAGCGACAACATTTTGAGGTGATTGTTGAGTCACTTTATGTTGTACATCTTGTGGTTGCTGTTGTTTAGGCTGTGATAACTGTGTCAAGTGTTGTTGGAACATTATTGGTTGTGGCGATTGCTGCTGTGGGAATTTTAAAACTTGTTGTTGATTAGCAATAACAACACGTTGCTGCTGTTGTTTTACAGTTATTGGTCTTTGTCCCGTTGGCTGCTGTAGCTGGTTGACAACCACACCACGTTGTGATGACGATTGAATTTGTTGTGTTTGCTGTGAAGTTTTCAACTGTCCAATTACAATACGTTGTCCAACCGGTTGAACTTGCGGTTGTTGAATGAACTGTTGCTTTTGTTGACCCGAAGAATTAGAGTTAACAACAACAAGTTGGGGCTGTTGCGGTTGTTGATTCGCAGCTGAAACAATAACACGTTGTTTCTGTTGTGGCTGTTGTTGGCTTGTGGCCGTTGGATTACGAATATTTTGAACTTGTTGACTGGAACTTGGAATGACAACTTGTTGTATGTGCTGCATTTGTTGGCCAGGACCCGTGACAATCATACGTGGAACTTGTTGAGGTTGTTGTTGGCCAGCTCCTGTAACGACAACACACTGCACTTGTGGTGCCATAATTTGTTGTTGACCTGTGGTGTTTCCTGCTTGCACACGTTGTGGTGGTTGCTGCATAAATTGTTGTTGTTGTTGCTGTGGTTGATTGTTTAAAACTACAATACGTGGAGGATTTTTGTTGTTTGTTGACATTAACTGCTGTAGCTGTTGTTGCAACATTTGATGAGTATGTGGAGGTTGTTTTTTGATTTGTTGTTGAGATGATGCATTATTATATTGATTTTTTTGTTGAACATTATGCGATTGTTGTATAATTTGAGGTTGTTTTATATGCGACGATTGTTGTACGAGCGGCGATTGTTGTATGAGTTGCGATTTCTGTACAATTTGAGGTTGATGTATAATAGGTGATTGTTGTACATGGTAAGGTTGCTGTATAATTTGCGGTTGTATCAAATGAGATTTTTGTAAGATCTGCGACTGATTTAAATTCTGGGATTGCTGAACAAGTTGAGGTGATTGTTGAAGTGAAGGTTGAACAATCTGAGGTTCTGGTTGTTGAAGAATTTGATGTTGTTGAATAAATTGTGGTTGCTGAAGATTTGATTGTATATATTTTTGATTTAGCGATTGTAATTGCATATGTTGATCTTGCTGCTGTCGCGGTTGTTGTAAATGTAATTGTTGCTGTTGCTCCTGCTTTTTCTGGTTGTCTTGAAGCATTAGCTGTTTATTCAAATTCTCCTGCTGCATAGCCTGTTTGCGACATAAAATTTGTTGTTGTGCTATTAACTGCTGCTGAGTTTGCGATTGTGTATGTAATAACTGTTGTGGTTGCTGAGATTGTGATTGTGTTTGTAGTAGCTTTTGCTGTTTCAATTGTTGCTGTTGTTGATGCTGAGATTGTTGATGTTGTTTCAACAATTGGTGTTGTTGTACTTGTTTTTGTAAAAGAAGTTGCTGTTGCTGCAATAGCTGTTTTTTATCTGGTTGCTGCTTACCAGTATCCATGATGGCAATAAGAAATACAGTCACAATAGTAACGACTACCTAAATAACACACCTAAATAAAAATAATAATAAACTCATATTAATTATTATAATTTTACGAAAAATATGGATTGACATTTTATTTGTATGTAATAGAAAATACGAACAAAAAGTCAATAGAACGAAAATTAATAACCTTTTTTGCAACTTGAAATAGTAACATTGATAAAAATTACATTTCAACTATTGAAATAAGAGTATTTTGAGTAGTTTTATTTATATAAGAGATTGTTGCTTTAGAATTATTTAAATTACTTTCTAGTGTAATACCGCTAGACAATTCTTAAATTTTAAACTCTCTAAAAAAAAATTTTAAACTAACCACTGCATATCTAAGGATAGAATTAAATGCTCACCAAGATGTTTAAAAAATAAAATATAAAGATATTTAGAAAGCAATTATATTCCACACAATTAATGCAAAGCTTACAAAGGGTTATTTAAAAATCCTAGTTATCATATTCAACTGTTATTGATTTTAGTACGAATAATATTTTAAAAAAAATTATCAAGATACAACTTTTATGGAAAAAAAAAGAACTTTACAAAAGAGTTACTAAATAGTTGGTACTGTTGGTAGTATAACTTATTAAGTACTGATTTCTATCAGTTAATAAAAATTACAACATTAAAAAAGTTCTTTATCTATTAGTCAGTCCAATTTGTACACACAAACTATTCAATAAAATTAGATTTGTTTTTTTGAAACATATCAAATCAGCATTTAATGTATAGTCTATTTAAAATATACTTATATAAAAAAATTTTCCATTACCTCCTCCCTTGTATACTACATTTAATATATTTGCTTTATTCTATTGTGTTAATTATTATCATTTATTATAATCATTTTTATTGTTCAGAGTTAATTCAGTAAATTTATAATCATAATTTATAATTCTTCTTGTACTATATCTATATGATGTTTTAAATATTATGGTGGCGGAGTTTTAATAATTGGTATAAAAAAAGATAAATTTGTTGCTAGTAGATTGTCTAATACGTTAACCATTATTGAACATGTCTTCATTCAACTTAAGCTAAATAATAATTCTAACTTAATAATAGGAGCTTGTTACATTCCGCCAAATAGCCCATTATCTGTTTATACTAACCACGTTGATACAATCAAAGAAATCTTATTAAATAACCCTAATATAAAATTCATTATTACAGGTGATTATAATTTACCCAATGTTTCCTTCAGTAATGATAACGACAGCATTATATTTAATGGAGTGCATTCTAATAAAGCCGACATAATTTTTGATTGTTGCCACAATTAAATGATCTTCGTCAATATAACAACAACTCCAATAACTCTGAATCACTATTGGACTTGATTTTTAGCAATATTTTAAACACTACGGTAACTACAACTAATGAAGTCTTAGTCCTAATTGATAATTATCACCCAGCTTTAATAAAAGTTCTTGAATTAAATAGTTTTAATGCAAAAATAAATTCTACCCATATCACTGATTTTAATTTTAAAATAGCCAACTATTCGTTACTTTATCATGAGTTAAACAACATCAACTGAGATAATTTAATTAATGGGGAATGCATAAATAAAGATATTAACTCATTCTATAAAATATTATTTGAAATAATTAATAAATATGTACCCAAATTTGTAAATAAAAGAAAATCAAAATTTCCTATATGATTCAATACAGAACTAAAACAATGTACTTTTTCTAAAAAATTTCTTCACATCAAATTTCAAATTTCAAATGACCAAAATGATTATCAGTTATTTTATGATGCCAGGAAAAAATGTAAAATATTAATGAAAGAATGTTACCGTAATTATCTTTCCTACATACAAAATCAGTTATCTCTTAATCCAAAATACTTCTGGAATTACATAAAAAAGAAGAATGGATGGGCCTCGCTTTGCTGTACAGTTAGGGGTTGAGTGCACCTCGTTTATAGGATAGGTCATTATTACAATGGATTTGTTAAATTTGAATGCAATGATAGATATCATTGTATACGAATAACGATTCTAAACGGAGTTAATATGTTTGTCTAAAATGTGTATATAATAATAATATAGTATTTTATATTTAAATTGAATTATAATGCAATTTCAAAAAAATTTAAATCCAAACAGTCATAAAATTTTTTCTTTTAAGTCCAATAGAAATTTTTTTATGTAATGCACTATAATAATAAAGTGTCTGATAATGAATCATCAATTGAAAACATGTTTAGATCTTATTTCTCATCAGTTTATAATACACAATATTCTGGTAATAATAAAAAAATCTCTTTGAATAGAGTAAATTTAGTAGATATTAACTATTTTTCACTATCTATTAGTAATGTATTTGATGGATTATCAAAACTAAAACTGGATCCAACATCTGGCCCAGATTCTATCCCTGCTTTATTTTTAAATTTATGTCGTTATTTTCTAACTTACCCAGTGCACAAACTATTCTCATCATCTCTCAAGACAGGTATTTTCCCTAGTTTATGGAAATCTAGTTTTGTATTACTAATTTGGAAAGCCGGAGATCGATCTATTATCAGTAATTATAGACCTACTTCTAAACTAAGTGTTCTGCCTAAACTTTTCGAAAAACTAATTGAACCCATATTATCAGATATATTAAAACATACTTTAATCAATGAACAACATAGATTTCGCTAAAATAAATCTACAGATACAAATTTACCGACATTTTTTAACGTTTTAGCTAATACTGTTGGTTCTGGTGGTCAAGTAGATTTAGTCTACACTGACATAAAAAAAACTTTTGATATGGTTGACTATTCAATTCTTATCAATAAATTAATCAACTTTGACTTTGGTGACCCAATTATATATTGGCTATCATCTTATCTTACTGATTGCAAACAAATGGTTAAAATCGATAATAAAATATCTGATGAATTTCTTGTATCATCAGGCGTATCCCAAGGAGGTCATTTATCTCTCTTGTTATTTTTGATTTTTATTAACGATATTTTCTCAATATTTAAGTACTGTAAATTTTTATTGTTTGCTGATGATCTAAAATTATATATCACTATTAATTCAATTGGGGATATAGATCATTTACAAACTGATTTAAATAGTTTATCCTAATGGTATTCATTAAATGGCCTAAAAATAAATAATTCAAAATGTTCATTTATTTCATTCTGTAGTCGCAAAGTAAGAATACCTTCTGGTTATAGTATTGGGGGTTACAACCTACAAAAAGTCTCCCATATCCGTGATTTAGGAGTAGTATTATCAGATGATCTAAGTTTTTCAGAACACATTAACATAATATATAACAAAGCTATCAAGAACCTAGAATTTATAAAGAGAAATTGCTCAGAGTTTAATAACCAAAACTGTTAAATTATCTTATAGACAGCACTTGTTAGATCTGTTCTTGAATTTGGCTCTGTTATTTGAAACCAAACTCAAGTTGGCCTCAAAAATAAACTTGAAAAAGTCCAAAGACGTTTTTTCCGTATGATCGCTCATAAAATAGGTATATCAGGTAAATCAATTAACGATGTCGCATTTAAATGTCAACTCCCAACTTTAGAGTCAAGACGTCTATTTATTGATGTAACATTTATATATAAACTATTAAATAATAAAATTATCTGCTATGAACTACTAGAACAAATTAATTTCAAAATACCAATTTATAACACCTGTCACCAACAATTGTTTTATATTACACGAGGAAAAAATAATTTCATGATGTATAGCCCACTTAACCGGATGTTAATATCTTGTAATGATATTTCTAATTTTGATTTTTTTCATGACTGCTCCAACAAATTAAAATGTGTATTAGCTACTAATAATCCTTTTAACTATGTACAATCATATTTATTATAATTATTCAATTCATCTTATTTTAATAATGTTAAACATATCTTTAAATTTATATTCCGGTGTTACTGTTAATTTTAATTGTATATATTATATATCTAGTATCTGTACTATATTACCCTTTGAGGGTGTTATCTTATATAATAAAATAAAAATAAATTAAAATTATGCAATCATTAAACTAATATTCATCTTATATCTTATGATACTATAACATTATGTATCACTATTGTAAATGGATTTATTTCGTGAAAATAAATAAATAAATTAATATACCAATATCATTGAACAGTTCTACAAAAAATGAATTTTGTTATCAATACATTGAAAAAATGTAATGATTTTCAGTTAAATGAAAGATTTTGTTAATATATGAAACAATTTAAGAAAATGTATGGATTCTTTACTTTTAATATAGTCTTTACATACATATATGTTAAGAATAACATTATAGGAAAATGTAAATATTAGACATTAGACTGATGAACTAAAAAAAAAATAAAAAAAACTCATGAAAATTCAAGATAGTAAACAGTAGTATTTTTTAAATAATTCAAGTAGACTTAATGTACAGTGTTTTATGTTTCTTTTAAGACATTTAGACATTCATGAAGATTCATTTTTCATGATAAAATTCCAATTTTAAGGTGTTTAAAAGTTTAGATCTAAATAATTTAAGCTTTAATTTCCTTTTTTATTACATTACACACTAGAATTTGTAACTTGTATTTGTTTTATTTTTATTTTTAGTAGTTAACTATATAGGCAATTTTTATATAAAAGTTAAATTTATATAATGTAATACAAATGTTGCAATAGTAATTGGCCTAAAGATTTGACTATTGTTGGAATCATTAAAATTACATAATATTTTACGTTGGAAATTTTATCATATCAAATATAAATATTTATTATATTTATATTACATGAAACTAAAAACATTTATAAAATCCAATAGTTAAAATAAAAAATAAATGTACAATACAAATAAACAATTATATCTACCATTGAAACTAGAAAGTTATTATATTATCATTCAGGAAAAAAAAACAAAACCAGTACATTATATTGAATAACTTTTTTTTTACATTACTATTGTTTATGAATACATTTATTATTATTTTGGTTTGCTTAATTCAAGCATAGAATAAAACTAAAACTGTTTATCAAGCTATGGTCAACAAATTGCAAATTATGAGTTGAAAATATATTAGTCTTCAAATACTTGGTAAGAATTTGTAAAATACATTTTTCATAATTATTTTTAATACTTTTTCATGTGAATATTTGTATTAGTATTTTGAGAAATGTTGATTTGTTTTACTCAGCTTTGGCATATTCTCGATTAATATCAAATTCACTAATTTATTATTAATTGTATTTTATCTATAGAAAATTATATGTTTAGTATCTTATTAGTTATTAGTTTATTATCAATAAAATTGATTAATTTACAAATAATTGTAATAAATTTAAAACAAATGTTAATTTAGCTATTATTATTTATATAATGAATTATAATGTACCTTAATTTTATTGTAATTGGACCATGTGCCTAAATTAATTATTTGGTGATGATAATATTAGACCTACAAAATTAATACGCTTAATAAGCATTCACGTACAGAATAAATTTTGTCCAATTAAAGCAATATTTAGTTCACCTGCAGATACGTTTAAAATACTGAAATTTAAGAAAAGAGTTATTCAATGATTATGCCTTTCACTTTTGATATCAGCGCAGCTCATACTTTATATGAAGGAAATTATATGAAAAACTTACATCAAGAACTTGAGTCACGCAGGTCAAATGGTGATACAACTGATTTAATAATTAAATACATTTGAGGTACTCCGACAATAGTCTTCAGAAATTAAACAATTATTGGTACATATACCTCCATCATTCCAGTTTATGTTTACATCATTTGCCTTCAGTTTTTTCTTTCTAGCCAGATTCATGAATAATTTTTTATTTTTATAATTATTTAAGACAACTACAGTTTTACCATATTTGTGATCAAACTATGACCGGAAACGGTACACAGATAGAACTAATATAGATTCCCCCAATTATTTTTTTATTTCTTCAACTATTTTGGTACAGTCTTCGTTTTCTTTTTCAGGAATACCAACTATTTCATTATGATAGTCTTAATTCTCGTAATGCAATTATTTTTATAATTAATTATAATTAAAAACCTAGTTAACAGAAATTGTTTTGATGCTGAACTTGGTAATTATCTATAATTTATATAGAGAAGATTGTAATTTAAGTCTTGGAAAAACTAGAGGTGGACATAAATAAAAAATTAATAGCCATAAATAAAAAAATAAGCTATGAATTATTAACTGTTCTGGTTGTTGTTGTTGGAATTAAGCAATTATTTTGAAAAATTACATTTAACAATATAAAATGTATTTTGGGTTTTATTTATATTTTACCAGATGCATTTTCTGATATGTATTCTAATCATGGTAATGCTATTGAGTCTACTTATTTAAATTTTTTTTTAATTTTATTAAATATTATTAAATCACAAATACAAATATTAACAATATAATGTAAAGTGAAATTATTATGAATAAATCCTTTAAGCTATTGCTTGTGGTGGAGGCACAATTCTCTGAATATAATTTTTATAGCTAATGATTTTAACCTACATTTTTCACTGGTCTATTGACCAAAATACTCAAAATCATAGGTCTACTGGTATATAATACAATACTTATATTCATTTCTTAAAGTTAAAACAATATAATTGCACAAATAATTGTATTGGACGTACCCTTAATTGTTTAATGTTTAGTGATCAAGCCAAACTCACTATTTAAATGTTTGATTCACTTATTTATTCAATTGGTAAATATCATCCACTTATAAAATTCCTAATTAAATTTAAAAAATCATCATTTAGTGATTATTTTGAGTCAACATATATTTTTAATTTTAAGAAATGTAACTTCGATGAAATTTTGCAATTTCCTTCTAGTATTGACTTCGATATGAATCTTATAATTTATCTCTAGATGCTATAATTGATAATTTTTATGAAATTAATTATCACTCATTCAATCTGTTTGTACCTATAACTAAAATCTATAATAAATATTCCATTGTTTGATCAAATGTAGAACTCTAAGACCTAATAATCAAAAAGAATGTTGCCCATAAAAAGTATTAACTTTTTCTTTAGTTCGATAATCATTTAGAATTTTTTGAGCTTAAGAAAAAAGTAAAACAATTGAATTTAAATTGTCACACTAAACACATTGCAGATATTGAACATAGTATTCCCATAAATATTAAACCTTTTTGAAATTACGTTGATACTCTTAAGAAAACCAAAAATAATGTTCTTGGACTGAATGAAATATAATAGTAAAACATCTAAAAATATCCCCGAAACAGTCAGTCTATTCACTGATTACTTTTTCAATATTTAACATAACACTTTTAATACTAAAAATGCTATTTTATTACCCTCTTTTTTATTAATAATAATCATATTAATTTAAGTTCTTGGTCTATTGATACTAATGACAGTTTTGTTTATTTAAATTATTTAGATTTATTTGCAGGGACAGGACCTGATGGTATACCATCAGTTTTTCTTAGAACATTGTAGTTCTGTACTGTTGAAGACATTTAATTTTATTTTTAATAAATCTTTGAGTTTAGATAATTTTCCAGAATTAGAAAAAATCATTTGTTACATATTTTTTAAAACTGGGGATATACTTAATGTAAGTAATTATAGACAGATTTTTAAAATGTCTATTATTCCCAAAATGTTTGAAGCTATAACTAAAAAATTGTCCCAAGTCGATTCTCTTCTTATTTGTTAAGCTCAACACCGATTTAGGCCTAACATGTCAATCGCCACTAATATTCTACTTTATCAGTCCAAAATACATAAAGCTCTGAACGATTGTGTACAGCTAGACTTAATCTATACTGAATTTTAGAATTGATTTGTCCCAGAATTCCCAGACCATTACTTTTATTAGAGAGCTTGTGTAATTTTGTTAAAGCATTACTGTCCCTTTAGATCCAAAAATAAAATGCATTTTTTCCTTTAAAAAACAGCAATTAAGATTATGACAAACACAAAAGTTTACACCATATCAACAAAGCTATCTACAAAATTATTTTTGATTTTTCTAATTGACAAAATATATTCTGTACATTTTTTTAAAATTTTTGTTTTAATATTCAACAACCATTAAATATGTAGGAATATGCAAAAACCATTTCATCATTGGATTCAAATTATTATGATTCGTGAAGATAATTGACAAAAATTTAAAAATGTGAAAAGGAAAAAAATATGGAATTGCATAGAAATCTAGTTATAATAATCATAAAATCATTATCGTAAATGATAAAAACTAATTAAGTTTCTATCAACTCACTAAATATTTTTTTTTATTATGTTATCATTGATGTATTGTGCCTCTAAATGGTGTAATGCTTAGTTATTGTGTTGCACCCATAGTAAAAATACCACATATTCGTTTCACATTATATGTTTCAAAATAGCCTGGCTTATTGACATTGAATAGTAAACATTTATTATGTCTTATCTGTTAGTTTATATTTATTTCGATTATTTGTAAAACTAAACTAAATACAAACTCTAGTCAATATAGTTATCATACCTAGTGTGATATATCGGATTAAGCAAAACTATTAGGATTTATTAATAATATAAGACTACTAATATATAAGGATTTATTGAACATCTCATTCTATATTACTTGATTAATACTTGTTATGAAAATAATCTCCATAATAATGAGATTTTATTGAAAAATGAACCATCACAATATACTAAATAAACTTAAAGATACTATGCTTCAATAGCACAATTAGAAATCTGACAACATTGCACCTATTTTGGCAATCATATTCCTCCCCTCTAGAACAAGAAAATAATTTAATTCTTGTTAACTATTCTAAGTACTAACATTTTATTTTATACCTAGTGCTTCTAAGTCTAATAATGTGGCATAGATTGAAAATGTTACATGAATTCATTATTTGGAAAATACATATATTTGTAAATAAATTAGAGATCAATATAAAGTTGTTATTTTTATAACTGCATCAATTGGTTGTAGTCAAAAATCTTTCACATAAGCCTATTAAACAAGTTCTGAATATCTCTGATCAAAATAATATTGTACACTGTGTAAAATTTGTTTAAAGAATAATATGGTAAATTTGTATTAGTGTTAATTAAAAAATATGTGTACTTTTTAAAAACTATATGGTGTTTCTGAAAATAGATACTTGTATCAATAAAAATGGAGTGGAATATAATTAAAAAGTTAAAACAATATGTTAGAAATAGTCATAAAAGGGAAATCCCATTAAAACCATGATTAACCAACAAATGTACAAAAATAATTGTCAAAAATATTCATCAATTAATAAACAAAATTCATTAATTACATAGGTACATAGACAAAAATATTTTGGAATATTCTATAAATATTAAACTAGCATATTATGTGAACTGACATTTAAAAATATTTAAATGAAAATATATAGAATTTGTAGATAAAAGAATAAAATAATTATAACTATTGCACTGATAATATGAATAAATAGGTAGTATTAATTAAACAACCCAAAAACAAAATCAATTTACAATGTAGGTAGATAGTAGGTATACTTAATATAATAAATTCAGGATGCAGCAACATTTTCGATGTAACATACTTATGGACCAATAATTATGATACAAAATTAGGTAGTCGAAAATAACAGGAAATATTAAGGTATTCTACAATAGCGTTCAATCTTATGAGACGGTACCGTTGACAAAATGGCATTGTTATACATTAATGAATACTTTATTCAAAACAACTTAAAAAAAAACTCTAGCTAGAGTTAGATATTATGTACTTACAGGGTGATGTCTTTGACACAACAAACACTTGTTGTTCCGCAATCAAACGGTGCATATAAGGTGATAGCCAGTGATGACATTGTCATATCCAATACGCCGTTGCAAACATTTTTGTCAATGTAACAGGTAACAACTATAACAGGCATAAATTTAACGATTTTAGAAATGTTTATACTCGAACATATAAGTATAGCTAATCACAAATATTCGAACACACGGTTATTCGCTGTCAACAAACGAATAATATATAAGGAACAGTGATGCAAATGTAAGCACATGTGAGCGAATTAAAGTAACTTAATGAATGAAGAAATAGATATTACTTCTGTGCCCTGCGAATACGAAAAAAACAGTGTAGCTCCAACATCGGTGTTATTGTCGTTCGCACGATGACGGGTGACGGGCGCTATCACAATTCACAAATATTTCGGAAGCGTTATCAATAACGGCAATGGAGGCGTTATCATTAACAGTTACGGAGGCGCCAGTGACGGTATAGTAAGTTGTCAACATCATCGTCCGTTATTCAGTGTCATTATATTTTATTAGTTATTACTTATTACCACGAATTAAGATATCTTAATTCGTGCTTATTACTATTTTCCATTGATTATTAATACTCTTATAATAAAATAATAATAATAATAATAATTTATACTCTATTTATAATTAAAGACCGGATTTATATGTTTTTACTTTATACATATCGTTACTGGGTCTAGACAGTCTTAAGAGAGTAAAAAATGTGGACGATTCGTTCAATTCTGAATGCGTAGAAAAAAGTTTTTTTTGCATATTTGTGAATATTTCATGGGTTAGAGGATATTTAACCCATTTAGCATATATTGGAATATTTCGTAAATTGCGACAAAATTTTTTTATTTATTTTTAATTTTAATATTACGGTACGTAGTCAGAAAATTTTTTTTTGAACATTTCCAATTTTTTTTTTTTTTTTATCAACTTGATAAGAAGAAAATACGCAGTGTTATTGTGATGTTATCAAGGTTTATCTATAAATCATGCATGGTAGCTATCCTGTAATGCTGGCAGTTGAGTTGTTTTCTTACTAATAAGATCAACGTATACGTTTATCAAATGTTCAAATATCCAAATTTTCAAATTTTCGTATTTCCCACTCTTACTAAAGTGCAATAGTATTCCATTAGGTATAATATGCAACTTTTAATATCTAATTAATACTTGACTATTAAAATAATATTAAAAAAAAATATTTAAAAAATACATATTAAAGCATATAATAATGTTTATTGAATATTTTTGCATATTTTATAAATTTTTGAGAGAATATAATGAGAATATTTGAAGGTTTTTTTAGAGAATGTTATATTATATTATCATATAGAATTTTTCATCTGAGAATCGGCTTTAGGATTATTATTTAATAGCACGCCAATTTCTATCAATAAAAAAATAACATGGAATATTTTACAAAATTAAGATTACTTTTTAAACTTTCGTGATTCATGTTAAAATATTGGAATGTTTCAATTATTTTTGACATCTACCTAAATCAAACACCGTTAATCAAAAACAATGATAAACAGTTCTGAAGTAATATATAGGCAGTGCTCAAAATTAAAAATGTATCGACACGGAAGACGGAACGCATAATAAAATAAAATAATACAGTAAAATTACTAAAAATAAAATTTCATGGATAGATCGAATTACTAATCAACGAGTAATGAAAAGGATGTGCAAACAAAAAGAACGATAAACTATGACAAAAGCTTAGAAGCTTGAGTACATATGACAATGATATATATGACGATACATAGACATATGAGAATAATTAACAATACAATATTATACTCCAGCTTATATTACGAGTACAAGGAAAAATAGAAAGAAAAAGACGAATATCTTGGCTGAAAAATCTCCCGTGATGTTTAAAACATCAACTGATTTATTTGTGAACACCGCACTTGGCAGGAACAACATTGCCGGATTGCCTATATGATATCTAACATCCGGAACGAATAGGAACTAATAAAAGAAGGGGAATATAATAGAGCCGCATTGCTATTAGTTATTCATCTCTTTTTTTTTTAAATGTAACTATTTAAATATGTATTAAGTATTAACTATTATTATTATTATTATTGCTGCTTCCTGATATTCAATAATAAGGAAAAAAAGAATATATTATTACTAGTAATTACCCATAATACACTTATCAGTTATCACTAACTCATAGTTATAAGCATAAGAAAAGAAAATAGTACAGTAGCTATAATAATACCAAATATTTAATTATTCAGAGAACGTTTTAAGCATTATTTTTGTACACACTGGTAATTTTTATCGATTTTCTTAATTTATTTAAATAGCTTGACTTTCGGTCAACATTTTAACTTGATGACTTATAATGAAGCAGATAAATAATAATGTGGATAATAACTGTTTAAATAATCTTAATTATCATTATGACTGATACAGAAACAAGATTAGTATATTTTAGACATTAATGAGGGTATTGACTTATTGAGAATTGTAACAATTTTAATGAGAAAAACAATATTTGAATAGTTATGGAGACACAGTATCTTTCTTTAGCAATAAATGCATTAAGAACTGTTATTAGTGGATCGATTGGAGAATTCATATTATAGTACGGCCAGCGAAACTAGGCGGGTAACCATCGCACGCCAGATGACAAATTTCCGGCAGTGCTTCTACAAGTTACGATTACATTCCCGCGTAAATATGCGCGCGGCAGTTAAACGCACTCGTAGCAATTTGTAGTACGCATATTTACATTATACATATTGTATATATACGATACACCTTATACATTTAGTATAAGTATTTAGGATACACAAAATTTTTCAAAAAAACAGCTGAAATACAGCTGCATCAGCTATCCATTTAATAAATAATACTTTTAGAACCCCTGGTTTACATGAAAACAGCCACCTGGCGGACGACGGTCAACCGCCTAGTTTCGCTGTCCGTACTGACCGACCGTAATGAAATGTAATAAAGTAACAGAAATATGATTAGTGGTAAAGTTTTGGTAGCTGGGTTTTCTCAACATTTAATATGAAGAGAGTTGTGATTACAATAATTTCGCGTAAGGCTAAACATTACGGCCGAACTGATTTTATTATTTAATATAATAATTTTACATAATATATTCGTTTTTCGAAGTTCTAGCTACATGATGTGAACATTCATTCTCCACAATATGTAAAATTAAAATCAAAAGTTCTATGCTGTAAGATTATTTCCAAATATTCTTTAAAACATCTCTTCTTTTTTTAAATTTAATCCTATGGGCTAAAATTAGTTTATAGAAATTCTCCATCATTTCCATTATGTGCTTTTCTCTTTGTTTCTTCTTACAAATAATTACACCTTTGGTCTTATTATTTATAGAATATTATACTCCATTCGAGGTTAGAAATTCTAGAATTCTTACCTTCTACAAAACCTTCCATAATTAATCCCAGCAACCCACCATGTTTTATAACATATCCAATCCATTCATTTCATCTGTTTTTGATGTTACTTTAAAGAGTTCTTTTCTCAGACACCCTTTTTAATACTTCATTGTTAGATACCATTTCCATTCAACTTAAAGCATTCTTCTATAACATCACATCTTAATGCTTCAATTCTACTCTTTTCCATGCCTTATATTTCAAATTTTGTCCTGGTGATAGGCTTACTATCAGTCGTATTCATATTGGTTAAATGAATAGTCATTTAATTATTTATTTATTTCCACTTATTCTATCGTTTTTGTTTTATAATCAGACAATCTTCTTTTATGCTATATATGCCACGCTGTCGTTTTCTGGCGCTTTTCCATAGCTGTATACTCGTTAAGTGGATGCCTCGAATCTAGATTCCATTTGTATCTTTCATTTACAATTATCGTTGTCTTACGTATATCTGAAGTTTCTGTACCCCTTAGAGTATCAAGTTTATGCATCTGTATTAGTCTAAGACATCCTGTTATTATTTTACAAGACTTGTTGAGTGCTACCTGTATCAATGTTTCCCGTGTGTGCTGATGCTTTCTAAACTGGGCATGCGTATTCGATGGCTGAATAGTTTAGTGATTTGCTGTAGTTCTCATTTCTCAGAGTATTTGCATCTGCTCCCTATTTAGAGTTTACAAGTTTTCGTAGTGTACTGCTCCTGGTATTAACATTGATTCAGGTGTTCTCGCAATGTTTTTAATGGTTAGAGATCCAACGTTACACCTAGCTACTTTGGAAATTTAGTGTGTTCTAGGTTCATATCTTCTCAATGAATTTTTAGTTCACTCTTAGCATTTCTATTTTTAAGTTGAAGGGATACGTTTGCATTTTGTTAGAGTTCGATCTCAATTGTTTTTTTTTTTTTTTTGCAGTACGTGGACATTCCTTTCAGGACAAGTATCGAAGTCTCTTCTACTTCTTCAAAGGTGGATTGTTGAAAGTAAATTGTTAAGTCATCTGCATACAGGAAGTTTTTTGTATTTAGGTTCATTGATTATCATACGATTATTTGTATAAATATTAAAAAGAGTTGGTGCTAACATGCTACTCTGTGGTAGATCAGTGCGTTAATTTCGTCAGCTTGCTCTTTTCACTTTATAGGCTGACATAAAACCATCTTTTATTTAGAAGTATTTCGATAATTCTGGTTAGTTTTAAGTCTAGGGTTAGTTCGTTAATCTTTCGTTTCAGTTTCCTGAAATTGATTGTGTCGTATATAGCACTAGAATATACAAGAACAGCTCCTGTGATTTTTTTGATTCAAAACAGCCTTCTATGTGTTGTTAGGTGTAGTACCCGGCTGTACAACTATTTTCTGGTCGGTTTTCTTGTTCGTGGATTAGTTTTTGTCAATTATCAGAATGGTTTCACCTCCAGCTTATAATATCAGATTGCGCTTATATTAAATTGTTTTACCTAATCTATCCTTATTTATCATTTAAGAAACCAATTTAATTCAGAACAAATCAATGTATTACGATGTATTTATAAAGCACCAATACCCATTTGCAATATTGCCAAACACAATTTAAAATTACTAAGTATTTGTTCATAAGCAGTAAATCAAAATACATTTCAATCAAAAACAACGTGAGTGTACGATTTCACGTCTTACAATACTGCTTTAACAAATAAAACAATTTAGTTTGCCTACGATAAACGTCATCTTTAAATTTTAAGCAACCATATGTTCCTTTCAATTGTTTAGTACACAAATGAGTTGTCTACATAAATAAAAGCATTATTGTAATGCGCGCAAACAAATTCCAATCAATATAAGTCTGTTCAAGAATAAGAAAGCCGTAATAATTTCAGACTCAACCAGATTCAGACACCTTTGTCCCAAAATCGTGTAACTTTTTTTTTTAACAACATAGGTAATTGGCGTCAAGTTATTACAGGCATAATACTATCATGGGTACAGAAGAAATATCCTATTATACAAAACCACTGTAACCCAGTGTGGCACATCCTCGGTCACAGCAAAGTTCATATCTAAATAGTATCAATACTTCACCTATAAATAATCATCCACCAGTCAAAAATGGTTAAAGAGCGTAATCGTAACTATCAGTGGTGTAGTGGAGCGTATACGCGGGTATACGGCGTATACCCACTTCTTTGTTTTTCTGTTGGTGCGTATACTTATAGAATGCTATCTGATACACGGGTATACGGCGTATACACACTTCTCTAATTTTCTGTTACATATTAATAATCTTTTTTATTAAATATTTAATAATTAATAAATTGACGTATATAATAAAATTATCATTGAACTATATGATAGTACAGTGAATATATTAAAAATTTTCGGCTTTATACAACCACTTACATAAATCTTCAAACGATATCGAAAGAGATCAAAAATCTAGATCTAAATATCTAGGATTATGTAAACGTTTGAGA
>JAIPRK010001356.1:0-72657 GCA_025469195.1 Chaitophorus viminalis | reverse complement strand
TGCACAGTGAATTATTATTATTTCATATGAGTGACAAATGAATAAAACTACGAAAATTATGATAAATCTGGCATTTGAGTATTTTAAAACCATCTTAACAAAGAAATTGTATGTAAATACTTTTTTTCTACATTAATGTAGGGGAAAATTAGAAAACAAGGATGGTTGAGGTTAATTTATTTGATTTCATTGTAATGTTTATTGAGTTTTGTAAATTATGAGTATCTCTTACTTTGACACCTTACAAAAAAAAAAAATTTAACTTAACTTATTAATTGAAGTTAAGTTAAGTTAACCAAATTTGTTAACTAAATCGTTAACTTAATTGATGTGATTACCATATTAATTATCTTAATTGGTAACTTAACAGAAAAAAAATCTTTTAACTTAACTTAACTCAGTTAAAAATTGCATTAACTTTCCCAGGCTTGCCTGTAATATTGTTTGCTTGTATAACTGAATTTACCTTAATTTTTGTTCCACACAAAAACGTCTGGAAGGTGCTCCAAATCACTTGAACAATAACGCCGTCGAAAATTACCTCTCGCGTCTTAAATACAAAAGCTTTCTGCTTGCAGTCAAATTTGAATACACTGTTGAAAGTTGTCGGGATTTTCCGTGTGTACAGTCAATCATACACACAAAAAATTAAAACACACACACACACACACACACACACACACACACACACACACACACAAATTCAAAAATTAACTGTCGTAGAGTAACGAGCCCCACGTTGGGCGCCACTTTGTCGTATACGCCGATTGGATCGATGTATCGACATACACAAAAGAAATTTTATCAACACTTAAAAGAGCATAAACTCCCTATGGTGATCGAGTCACACGATCACCATAAGAGTTCTTTATTTTCTTTTGTCTTCTGTCTTTATATTCTACATACAATATGTAAACTTACTGACTAAGATGATTTTTAAATATTATTACATTTTAAATATACGTAAACTTACTGACTAGGATATTTCTAACAATATTAAATTTCTAGTGTACATCCTGTTGGACAATAGTTCCCACGACTTAACTATAATTTGTTCAGCGCTATTTTAGCGCTGATTTGTTAAAATTGCCTAATACTACAGTATTATTTACAATATCTAAGTATAAGTACTTAAAACTTAGAATGTACATACTTTTAAACGAAGTACACCTCCTTGAACTTGAATTTAGAAGGGATAAAAAAACAATAAATGAGGTGTGGAAGCTATCAGTCAATAGTAGAGAATAAAAAAAAATATATGTCTGTTTGAAAAATCAGTAAACTATAATAGACATGGTAAGCTGCTATATTCTTCTATTTGATGTTATTAAATAAGAATAAAAAAACTGGTTATTAAATTGAAATTGAAAATGAGGTTTTGAATTATTTACTTTTAGAGTTTGAGTGAGAATGAATATAAAATGAATAATGAACTATCGAAAAATCGTCGGAAAAATCACATGATATTCTAGTCGAAGAAGTTTCATCAATTAATAGCTAAAGTTCATCGACAGTTGTAAGAGTGTGATGTGTCATGCGCTGACTAAAAATATTAATAGTGGCATTAAAAAATGAACATTAATTGGAATTTTGTGGAGCTTATTTTTTTGGTAATCGACAAATTAGCGAGATGAACATTTTTTTCTATTTGCAACCATCAAAAACTTTGAGAGGCTTTTAGTTTTCTGTGGAGTATGTCACTACCCGTATATACACAAGTATCCGTAGGCACAATATTATGGACACGCACGCGGAGAAAGTTTTGAGAGGATCTGTCGTATTATGAAACGAGATTTCGATTTATCGTATCGTCGTTCATGTATACAATATATATATATATGTATAATATGTATTCTTCACTGCTTCTGTTTATATTATAAGGTATCATCAACGTCAAAAACACCACCTGCCGTTGTTTACGAACACCAATAGTGTTTTAATGATCAGATTATCTTAACCGGCCTTAAACGTATTAAATTTATCTATGTGCAGTAGTATATTATATTATACCAACATATTATGACCGTATAATATTTATGTACATAAATATTATACACCTAGATATATAGGGACCTTATAGTTATACGGTTTATGGTGTATATATAGAATCTTGGTAATCCGGCCGAATGTTAAGGTGCTTACTATCACCGTGTTCCATGTAGACCGTGTAACCAATATTGGTTTACACGCTACCAAACTACATTCAATTGTTAAAAATATTTAATTTTTCTCGGTGTGTTTGAACGTAATTATCATTGATTAGTGTACAAGGTACCTACATAGCAAATTTTTACACAAATGAAAAATAGAAAATACCGCGGTAGTTTATCTTAGTACCTCTTACCCATGTACCAGCGTTTTACCAACACGGTTAAGTGAAATAACATTTAAATTAAAATAATAAATTAAATAACAATCTTTTGTTAAAAATATATTAGTATTCATTATTTTAGCTGTATTATCTTAGTGACAGAGTAGTTGTGTTTAGTACAGATAAAAAAAAGTATTTTCATTAACCTGCCTTTTAGTTTTCCTTAAATATATAACCCTAAGTACTGAAAAGGGCGTCACCATTTTCCACCAAAATTGACCTTTCTATATTCCATTTACCACCACTCACCAGTATAAAAATACATATTTTCGTTTTCCACCACCACAAATTTCTGTAGTTTTTAGATTTTCGTAACCCCTTAGTATGAAAACATGCTGCTGTACAGTTGGGGGTGGAGTACATCTCGTTTATAGAATAGGTCATTATTACAATGGATTTGTTAAATTTGAATGCAATGATAGGTATCATTGTGATTGTATACGAATAACGATTCTGAACGGAGTTAATATGTTGATCTAAAATGGGTATATAATAATATAGTATTTTATATTTAAATTGAAATATAATGCAATAGTATGCAATTTCGTAAAAATTTAAATTTCAAACGGCCAAAGTTGTCCGATGCACCGTTCGCGGTAACAATCAACAATGGTTGTGCGTGTCCGCCGTCCAACTGCACGTGGGGACATATGTTGTGTCGTCCGTTTCGCATCCGTTTTCGAGACGATATTATGCAACATATACACAATGCTATATTCGAAGAATACAACCCCGTATAACCGAATGGGGTGGCACCCAGCGAGTGCACCCAGGTGCATTAGAGCGTACCCCATGAAACGTCTCTAAATATAAATCTACATATAAAATACACATAAATAAATAAATATAAAATGACTGACTGACTGACTGCAGATATACCAATGCACAATTTAAACACTGGGCGGCTCGGATAATTTGCAGGCAAAAGTATCAGTTAAGAAAATAATTCTGAAAATTCCACCCCTAAATGGGTGAAAAGGGGTTAAAATTGATGAAATAACCTAGTCGTAAACACTGAAGTTTACGCTGAAGTTAAACTATTAGTTTAATATTTGGTCAGTAGTTTTGTTTTATGATGTAGACACATTTATTTGACGATCGACAAATATAATTTTCTCTATATTTTTGCTTAAAGTCATTTTATGTTTGACATAGAATCGATAAACTAAAATATATTTAAACCATTATTGCAAGAAATTTACACTTAAGAAGGCTTTCATATTGAGTTCATCCATAAGGCGTTGCCTTCACAATTTTCTTCGCGAACAACGTCATGTAATTCATCTAATGTACCACTCGTATAACATATACATACATATGGTCAGGGCTACTTACAACCAGGTTGACTATATCATACTACATAATATTTAACATCATATAATATTTGATGAATAATAATAATTATTTTTAGTTAAAAAATTCTAGTTTGAAAAAAAACTCTAAACTAATAGGTATTATAAAATATTTTTACTATAAGCTTTAAATACAAAATTAAATAGAGATTCAGTTTGATATTGTAGATAAAATTTATGTATTCAATGAAGTCACAATAATCAATGTCATTGTAATGTAATTTAAATCAACGAATATTGGGTAGATACTAGATTGCAATTTCCGATTTAAAGCGGATGATTATCAATAACATTTTCAAGGGAAATAGTCCTAGATAAGTATAATACTCATGAATTAGTGGCCATCAGGCGCGCACCCAAGATTTTTGTTTGGGGGGGGGGACTTAAACATTTTTCTATTTTCTTTACACACCAGTAAATAATTACCACAAATTATTAATGGTAATTTTTTTACTATTATTATTTATTATTTTATGTTATATTATATGTTTAAACAATCATCATTGTAATACTATATTTGTGAAAATATGCTATAATAATGTATAATTTAATGAAAAATATATTTTTCGGGGGTGGGGGGCTTCAGCCCCAAAGCCTCCCCTGGGTGCGCCACTGGTGGCCATGGCAGGTATTTTTTAACGCTTAAAAACGGGTTATGGTGTTTGAAACTTCTTATTACTTTTTTTTTTATAAGTGTTGAAAACATAATAAATTAAACATAATAAAAACATAAATAGCATTTATAATCATTGGTTGAAAATGTCACCAGATCAAGGCTTAAGCATTTTTTTTCCTATTCAAACACATTTAGTGCGCGGTTCAATGAAAACTAAAACGTTAGTCGTACTTTAATGTAATTTCAGGTTTTAATGATTAAAAATCGCAATAAAAATGAGAGTGACGATACAAAATAGGTCAATTTTCGTGCTATTGATTTCTATATTTCCCAATGTTCCAATGGAGCAAAAGAAAAAAAAACTAATATAGGCGCCTGGAAAAGTAACAATCGAAAGAAATTAGACTTTTGAGGTGCTCATAGTGTCAGGAGGCACCGTGATACCTACTGCGTGTATACCCTGCAGTGTTTTGTATCTATGCGTATTGAATATTGTATAAGTACGCATAAACACTTGAATATGCAATTAATTATGCATTATTATAATATTGTAATAATACAAAACTATTTAGGGAAATAATATTATCAAACAGTATTACTGGTTAATCATTTATTCACGTATATGCATAATAAGTAAAGTACCTATATACCACCTAGGTACTCTGCATATTGCAGTGCAATATTGCAACAATAACAAAATAATATATTATCAATAGTACGTTTTAATTGCCTGTTACTTGATGCACGCGAGTACCTGCAAATTGCATAGGTACACTTATAATAGTAACGTACTAACGTAGCACTCGAACTCGACTTATCGTTGTTGTGATTTAATATTATAAAATAATGGGTTAAAAATCGATTTACCTACCCAGCGAAGTACAGGTAAATAGGTTTTAATCATTTACGCGGAAAACTGTAATCGCACACCGCACAGCGGCCGTCCATCGTAATTATTCAAGCGTCAAACAGTGCAAACCATTATATAATATACTGTTATAAATTATAATAATCACGCTGTATTGTAGTAATAATTAATTTATATAATATTATCGTTATCGCCGGTGCACGGTGTTGTACACGAAAAATTATGAAAATTTAAACGCATGCCTATTATAACGAAGTTTGTACATTACAATATTATATATTACCTATTAGAGTATTTATATTTTATAGCGATGAAAAATATATTATACCTACATTATAATTTATAATACAACGTTGGGAATAATGAATAGTTAAATAGTTGTATAAAAATAAAAACGGTTAATGTTTCAGCTGTGCGATTTTTCTGTTCAAACCGTACTTATAATGTCTCTGAATCGTACTTCTATTGCTAATTTCATGAATACATACAGAATATTGTTTCATTAAGAATTTAGAAACAGATTTTAATAAAAATTTATTGCAAATCCATAGGGTTCATTTTAAAGAAAAGCATTTGCTTATTTAAAAGTTAAAAAGATTCTGCTGGGACAAACTTTTTTTATTTTCTATACGAAAATATTATATACAAAGTCGTTTCGTTTTGGTACTAAAATTTTTTGTGGGAAGATTCTATCGTTCAAACTTTTCCGCAGAAATGCTAAGACATTTAACCCATTTTTATTTCACAAACAATATTGTATTTTTAAGAAGTTTGCGATATTTTAAAATCAATGTTTAAAACGGTGTTCTTATAAAAAAAGTGTGTATAGTATAAATGTATCTGTATGAGTGAATTTGTATGGTGTGTATGGATTATATTTTCATGTGCTATATTAGGAACTGGAATAACACATCTGTAGTAACCTCAAGCCATATACTTACATGCACATACAATCAAATGTATTGAATAATTTATAATTTTTCTCGTATCTGAAGTACCATGCTCAAATCGCAATTAAATATATTGGATATTTTTATCGTACCTACGAGGCTATAAACCGCAATATGGTAAATAATGAATATATAATTTTTTCATATCGAACAATTGTTTACAATAATATGTTTATATTATGATAAACATAATTTAGATCGGTTTCGGTACCTATCGATGAAATTATGCCCGTGTAAAATTCATAGCTATATCGCATAGTGATGTGTAGTCGTGTTGACGAATAACCGAATTGGAATGTCTGTTGATAAA
Organism: Chaitophorus viminalis; assembly: GCA_025469195.1. NCBI lineage: Eukaryota > Metazoa > Arthropoda > Insecta > Hemiptera > Aphididae > Chaitophorus > Chaitophorus viminalis. The sequence goes on along the minus strand of JAIPRK010001356.1, from coordinate 66,190 downwards.
AAACCACAGCCCGCGCGTTTAACAATATTATTAACAGTAGTTCTTAACCATGTTTGCAATTACTACATAATATGTGTAAATATTAAGACACCGTAAGTAAAAAGTACTAAGCAATTTTTGAATATATATTATTCTGATTTAAATTTTAATGATAATATATTTATACAGTGATAACTGGTCGCAGTGATAAAACTTATATTATACATCAACATGTTGTAACATGTTTGTTATTGATGAATTAATATTGTTATTGCCAGCTGTCATTACAAATTATACGGTTAGTGAGAGGAATATAAATCAAGTACATTAAAAGTAAACTTTCATTGGAAGATCATAAACTATTTACTGTAAACTTTGTTGAACCCAAGATGCAAAGTGTCAACGGTGTTCATTTATTATAGTCAACGTTACATATTTTCTTGCGGCTTATGAATATATTTTTCAATTATTAAAATGAAACCAAAATTCTATAAGAAACAATTTTCAAAAAATGTTATCGATTTTAAAAACGTTAAAATGTATAGGTATAACTTACATCAACTTGTGTTAATACCTGACTGTATATACTGCAAAGTAATAAGTATTATGGTAGTCTCATTTGAATTCACTCTTGTAATATATTAATTTCGAATCAACATTTATTGTTCTACTTATATAATAACAGGATTTTTGATATCTCAATTTTATCTTTTAATTTTTAATAAATAATAGCTTTTTAGATAAATTAAGAAATACAGATGAAATACAAAATATATATTTTATAGCTGCATACGTATATAGTGAAATGTGAAACATTCAGGCACATTCAAATAAAATTCTAATATCAAACTTATCAGTTTACTACTTGGCATTTGAAGTACCTATATGCGCAGTAGTACTATTTGAGGCTGGAGTCGTGCAGTCATTTTTCATGTAAATAACTCAAGGAGAATTAATTAATTTAATAGCAAGTGCCACTGCGTTGATACACATAATAATATGAAACTATATATACTGAACAAAAAGCAATAAAAACTCCATCTAAAGCCGTGAATAGAAAACTATTTGCAATTTTTATTGAAAAATCGATTTACACCGACAAAAATGAAGTGGATTTGATTAAAATACATAAACTTACAGAAGAATATTCTCTCGCATAAGATTTTCGATCGAGATAGTTACGGAGAAGTGTTACGCATGGTGTTGCCGAACGTTTCCATGGTAACACCACGCAAGTATTTAATACAATTTGCATATAATATGGAGATTGTTTATTTTATTTTTTAAACGAACGACGTGTTCAATTTAGTCATTATTAGGTCTTGCAGACGTGTAATAATCCTTCATTGTTTGTGCTACGATTCACGCTTACGCTCAATGTTCATCGGTTCACCGCCATATAACATATACATACATAGAGTATACAAGTATACGTGTGTTGATTGTAGACATTTCGCAAGCTAATTTTGTTGTCGTTGAAAATTTGCCTGTACAATATAATTATTATTATGTTGTTCTTGAAAGTTGAAAGTTGAGTCAACAACGATAAATGACAAAGTCTGGCTTTTTATCAAGGCCATAGTATATAATACATACATTAATATGTTATATGTAGGTATATCAACATTTTAAATTTTCATCTAATTATAAAATATAAAAACGGGTGGACCTTGCTTTGCTGTACAGTTGGGGGTGGAGTGTACCTCGTTGATAGGATAGGTCATTATTACAATGGATTTGTTAAATTTGAATGCAACGATAGATATCATTGTATACGAATAACGATTCTGAACGGAGTTAATATGTTTGTCTAAAATGTGTATATAATAATATAGTATTTTATATTTAAATTGAATTATAATGCAATTTCGTAAAAATTTAAATTTAAAACAGTCATAAAATTTTTTCCTTTTGGTCCGGTAGAAATTTTTTTATATATTTTTGAAGATTAGCTTATGGACAAACTAGTGTCAAAATTTTGAATCTTAAGTATAAACAGAAAAAAATTTATGAATTTTTATCTACAAAATAACTTGCAAATTATAGTGATTTTGACACATTTTATACAAATTTGAGCTTTATGAGCCTATAAAAAAAAATTGAGTGAAACGATCACCGTTATTTTCTATTGAAGATAAGTTAAGCTTATTATAAATCTTGTATTAAATTTTTGAGAGTTTTTGGCCAGTCAATTAAATTTTATAGGTGTTTAAAAAAAAACTTACAAAAATCGATAATTTAAATTGTCTATAAATAAGTCAAAATATGTCAAAATATGTCAAAATACTTTGAAAATTTAACCATGTATAGAGAATACCAATTTAAAGGTTTGGTGAAAATTTCAAGTTGTTGTGATTTTTTGTTTTTGAGTTAGAGTATTTAAAAAAAAAACGATATGATTTCTCAGTCTAGAATTTTACATATTTTATTATATTTTACATGTAATTTTATGTCAATATTCGCTGTTCAAACGCTTATAAAAAAAAATTGGGCGTATTGATATTGATGATTTTTGAATGACAATAAAAACTACTTGAGCAGAATATTCTATTAAATTTTCAAGTATTTTGTAAAAGTCAATTTTTTTTTATCACCGATTATAAAAAAAAAATGTAAAAAATTCGAATTTTGTAAATGCCTATAAGTAGCTTAAAAATCAATATATTATTTTGAAAAAATATGACATAAAGGAAATGCCTATCTTAACAACTGGTGAAAATTTCAAGTTTCTGTGACTTATACTTTTTGAATTATAATAAATATTTGAAACCGTTTGACCATAAATTGCTATTTTATGCAATTTCGTAAAAATTTAAATTTCAAACGGTCATAAAATTTTTTCCTTTGGGCCCGGTAGAAATTTTTTTATACATTTTTGAAGATTAGCTTATGAACAAACTAGTGTCAAAATTTTGAACCTTAAGTATAAACAGAAAAAATTTTATGAATTTTTATCTACAAAATAACTTGCAAATTATCGTGATTTTGATACATTTTATACAAATTTGAGCTTTATGAGTTTATAAAAAAAATTTGAGTGAAACGATCACCGATATTTTCTAGTGAAGATAAGTTAAGCTTATTATAAACCTTGTATTAAATTTTCGAGAGTTTTCGGCTAGCCAATTAAATTTTATAGGTGTTTAAAAAAAAAAAACTTACAAAAATCGATAATTTAAATTGTCTATAAATAAGTCAAAATATGTCAAAATACTTTGAAAATTTAACCACGTATAGAGAACACGAATATAAAGATTTGGTAAAAATTTCAAGTTGTTGCGGTTTTTCGTTTTTGAATTAGAGCATTTTAAAAAAATGTAGTTTGTAAAAACGTTATTTTGCATAAAATTTCCCGGTTTTTCGTAATTTTTTTATCGTTTTTTTCGATTTTTTAAAAAAGTATTGAAAAAGTTGTATTTTTGACTCGCTCAAGTACCATCTAAATTCACTTTCCTATCAAAAAAGTTGCTGTTTAAGAAAATCGAAGCATTTTTACTACCAAAAATCGTGTCCTCAGACACAAAAAAAAGTAAATAAAAAAAAAAAACACACATCATTATAAAACCAATAGATTCCATCACTCCGTTCAGAATCTAAAAACTACAACTAATTATGTTACGATTTTAAATCATATTACCTACCTATGTAAAATTGATAGCGATTCGTTATTGATGCCTTGTATTGTGGCATGCAGACGCAATAATACCACAAATTCGAATTCAGACCTCTAATAGTCAAATCATTTAGCTTTTAGATTTCAACGACAATGGACTCTAATGAGTGCACATAGAATTTAGATCAATTTGGCCGGCAGTAAACAGCTACTCCTAAGTTGCCAAATTTCTCTATAAAAATGTTAATTATTTTTAATGAATGTTTTATTGATTAATGATTATTTACTATGATAATGTGCTGTTCTATAGGTCATTAAAAATCCGCGATTTTTGATAAGTGGCAAACACACAAACATTTAAAAAAGAATCCATACGCATGATTTAATAAATACGTAGTCGTACAGGTTTTCCAAATCAATGAATAGGAATTTATAATATGCACCCACATTGAATTCGTAATTTAATGTGCTATTCATTTTAATAACAATGATATTATGATAACAAAACAGGAAAAAACGCTGAAATTACTAACACGCATCTCGTTTACATGGCGAAATGGGCGTTCGTTCAATTACGATCTATCGGTTGATCTAGAAGTTAGACTACACATTTGGTTGAAGTCGTTTTTGGTTCATTAAATTGCCTCATACCTATTGTTGGCCGACGATTACCGGTCATCAATCATTCATTTTATTGATATTTATCACTGATCAGTGAATAGTGTTCACCTAAAACGATTATTTAGTTTTATTATGTCATTTAATATTATTATTATCATCTTATATCGTACAAGAGTTATGTTTTAGCATTAGTATACATTTTATATTTTTATAAATTAATTATACATTGTCATTTTATCTCATTTATTAAGCCGATGCTTTGACGGAAATTATTTTTCCGGTCGAAAAGAGTTTGGCCACTCACCCTTGAGGTATATACTTTTCAATTTCATACAGCACTATGTTACTCTAGTTCTGTGAACAGTTTTTAGTCTCTGGTCAGTGTAATATGCCGAATGACAATAACGCAAAAACACGTATTTTTTCTCTCTGTCAGTTTGCATGGCAACAGAAGGATATTAAATTTTATTTTCGACCACGTTTTTACATTTTGTACATAGGTAAGCGTGCATTGTATTAACACTTAAACGCTAGGAAAAAAGAAAAATTAACGAACATACGTTTCAACCCGTGTTTACCATAATATATGTGCTACAATATGTGGACTGGCTATTTTCAATGAAACTCAATACATATTATGACTGTTTGTTTTTCATTCGGACGTTGTTCGTTGTTGTTAATAATTGCAACAGGTTGCACCACAAAACTATTTATTTAGAAGTCAAAAACTTCTGATGGTGTTGGGGAAGTGAAAGGAAAATACCAAAACGATTGTTGAAAAGTGTAAAATTATATGTCAATGTATAATGTGTATAATGCTGTGTAGTGATGTTTTGATCACATTTTCTCAGCTCGGTCAGGGTAAATAGCAAGGTATATAATTTTGTCACATCATCATTAAACCATCCTATATAGATTTCACGATTATCGCACAATTAAAAATAGTTAATATAAAACAAAAATTATTATTACATGCATTGCAATATATTGAGTTATGATGTATATTGTATAATAATATTATTTTGTAATTTTTTTATTTTATTTTTTACTAAAAATATTGATATACATTTGAATCACTCGATAGATACATAAAAACTACCAATTTGTGTTGGCACTTAATTATAATTTATTATAATCGCATGCAACCTGGTACAAACTGTTTTGCTTTAAATTTCATTATTTTTTCTCATGACTAATCATTTAAGATTTGTACGTTATGAAGATTTTAAAATAATTTTTCCGTCGTTGTTGTTCATTAAACTGCACAGCGTTATCTATGTGTTATTTTAATAATATTTTTAGTTTAGAGTACAAATAATATAGGTATAAAGGTATAAATACTATAATATTACTCGATTGACCTTACCGCATCAAACATTTAAACATGTATCATAGATAATAAAGTACAAGCATTTGTTTAAAAATATTATTATACCACATTTTATGAATTGATTATTATCTGTGCAGTGAGCACTGTAAATAATAAGATGCTGATAAAGATAGCTAGTTATGTCTGTGGGCGAAGAATGTGAATATTTTAAAAACAAATTTACTTACGTAGAAACATAATAATATTGTGAACCATGTTAGACAAATAATAATTGTATAGTTGAACATTTTTTGAATTGAAAATTGGGATAGATTCGTGTCCCACTTGAAATACATAACATGATTAACGTAAAGACTTTACATTCGATACCATCGAATAACACAAATAATAGTGTTCCAAAGACGCGATGCTCATATACCTACTGCCTACCACGGGTCCGGGGTGGCTTTAGTTCTTTGCTTGGGTGGGAGGGGGTTAATATTTTTTTGGATGTATATATTTACGCTATAATAAAGTTAGACAGAAAGTGTTTATATAATATAGCAAGAATTTGTGTATTAAGTTGTTATTTAGAGTAAAAATTAAGCGTGTATTTACTATTTATATAATACATAAAAAAATATATACAAATATTAATATTAATGAAATAAAAAATAGGTATCTGGTATATATAACTTTGACTATTGACAATAGGTATATTTTTGGAAAGTTCAAATCCCGAAATAAAATGATTAAAAATTGTAATGTAACTATTGAAGTTTTGACTGTCATAAGATTTATATTATAAATTTAAATTACCTTTATTGTTGTTACTTATAACTTATAAGTTATAATATTAAATCTAAATTTCTAACAGTGGTCATGAGTTTCTGATTATACGTTCCATCACATTATCAATTATCATAATTTGATTATCAGATGATAATTGTTTTAGATTTAATCTAAGACCGTGTTTTAGATCAAAATATTATCACATAATAATTAATATGATACAAGTTATACACTTAAACATGACTAAATCAATGAAAATATTCGACAAAATAAAGAGTAAGTAAAGAGTAAGAGTAAAATAAATATGTCTTGAGATTGTAGATTGCCCCTACAACGGATGTTATATTATGTAAACAATTATTTTATTTCTGGGCTGCGACAGCAGCTTATGATAAGCTTATGATAAGGATGTTACCACTCGGCTTGTTCTTACTTGATCATATGCAATATGTATGTATATATATATATAGGTATAAGGTGCGAAATCGAAAATATTTTGTATGGAAATAAATTTGATAGAATAGTAGATATAAAATAATATATAATTGTCGTGCGTTGTGTACGCACGGTGAACATTGTTGTTATGATAATAGTGTATAGTGCCACGTCCCGTTGACAGTAATAAGGGATCTATGGAACGAAAATGGATTATTCGAGTATTTTTTTGAATCGTTTAAGACAGCGGTTCCCAACCTGTGGTACGCGAAGAAATCGCAGTTTGGTATAACTATAAATTCGTAATTATATTATTATTATAATTATTGGCGGTATATTTGATATCAACACTGATTGTAAAAATATCGACGATTACAAATGTGATCGATAAGTTTATGTTTAGCAAACACAAATATATTTTATGGTGGAAATCCGTGCATTATTCGTGACGAAATTGGATTTATATATATTTCGCGAATATTCAAAAAATATGCTTCAAAATTCCGAGACCCTGTAACTACATTTTGGGTGAAAACGGAATTCAGCCAATTGTACATTGTAATCTTTTGATATACTTATATAAGGGGGGAAAGGTTATACCTAAACCATACTATATAATATTATAGTCAAGTGATACGTGAAAAATGCCAAAATGTGTAGGCGGTATAAAAAGGTTGAAAACCGCTATGGTTCAACTGGTTCAAGAACGCACCTATCGAACTTACCTATCGAAGTACATATATTGAAAGGGGTTCCGAAAAAATTCCAAACCTTTCGTTCAACCATCTGGGCGCGCCTCTGCATGTCCGCCCCTCCCCCCGTAATTATACACGGCTGCACGACATGCACACAAAAATATAACGTGTTTAATAATACTACCGGCGCTCTTGCGGGGGCTGCAGTAGTTGTTAAAATGCGTAGGAGGATGAACATAAATACACAATCTCGCGTCCGAGTACGGTTACAATATTTTATATTGTATGACCCGAACGCGGAGACGCGTAGCGTGTGTGCGAAAATGCCCATTAGGAGGAGGTGGCGTGTGCGCAATAGTACAAGTTCCGAGTTTTCGTAATTTCCGGGTCAAGTAGACCGCGATAAGTTGAACAACAACAACAACAACAACAACTGCGCAACGATAATAATACGCAGGGATCACAATAGCAGTATAATAATAGGTATATATATATATATATATATATATTACAGTGGTGACAATAAACGTAAACGACACATTTTATTTTCAAACGTAAAGTATATACAAACATTACAAACACACACACACACACACGTACTATATTATTATTAAACACTAGATTGAACGATAAATTATTATTATATAATATATCGTGTGTGTACGTGCGGGGTGCGTATGCGCGTGTTTGCATTTATTTTATATTTTTTTCAGTCTTATATAAAGCTTATAATGATTCATCATAACAAATACCTACATATTATTTAAACATAATAAAATGAAAAATAAAAAAACATCAAAAATGACACGTATTATAATAATAAAATTAAGTATTGTTATATACACATAAATAAATAAATAAATTAATTAATTAATAAAATTACCATCATGTACGCGCGTCGCAAGTACACAAAGCATAATTAATATATGTGGGGGAGAGCGACAACAAAACTTTAAACTGTTTTTTTGTTGCAAAAACGGGTTTCCATATATGTTACCACGAATAACCGATAGAAAAATTCGTAGCCGCGTAGCACCAGAACGGCACACGTCTTAACCGCAGAAACACTGGACGCTTAACAATTTGCACCTAATTGTGCGCGACTTTTGACAATCGTTCTCGCACTGCGTGCACATAGGTGTTATGTATACGCGCATAATAACAACTAATGGTATAGTAATAAACGGTATTGAAACACGAACGTGATGGATTGAAATGTTTTTAAAATATTAAACGATATAAACCCCCAAACGTGGAAGGAACGGGTCGGGCAAGTCGAAACGGTCGATGACTTGGACTTGGTTGGAAAACGAACGAATAAATAAACGTAACAAAAACGGTTTTTGGGGATGACGGGGTGGGCTTGTAAGCGGAACGAACAAAAATTTATATTAGAAAAGTAATAACAACAACAACAATAATGATACATTGACAATAGTGGCGGCACGCGTTGTCGTCGAATGATGGTGACATATGGTAATAATATGTATTATGTAGTAGTGGCGACGACGTACGGTGCAGTAGTGACGCGGACGCACAGTTAAGTGTATATAAGTGTTGCGAGCGAAACCTCACGGGACGTAATATGCGCCTACGTCACGGCACCGTGTTATAGGACTGGGATCCGTGGCTGCGCCCACCCGAGACGGCCGTCTTGGTCGCGACGACCCGGGACACGACAATCAGTCGACGATCAGCTGGTGGAATAGCCATTTGACAGGCGCGAACAGGTAAGCGAACCCGACGCACACGGCCAGCACGGTGAGCGACGCGGCGAACAGCAGTGGATAGTCGTTGCCGTGGTCCGGATGCCGGTAGAACAGTGTTTTGTTCGTGTCGCGGCCACCGTTGTCGCCGTCCTCGTCGTCCCAGCACCAGTCGTCAGTCCAGAACAGTTGGCCGTCGTCGTCGTGGTCGTCGTCATCACCGCGGTTACCATCATCGGTGGCATCCACGGTACAGTCGTCGCGCTCGAACACGCGCACCTGGACGGCGTCCAAGAACTGGACGCGTTTCCGGTGAGTGGACGGCAAGCCGAGCCGGCGCCACACCAACGGGCCGCCACCGTCCTGTTTGTCCAACACCCATTCCGGTGGTACCGATTGGTCGCCGCCGCCGCCGCCGCCGGTTGACGCTGCGGCCACCGAGCTCGAACCGTCGCCGCGGCCGATCGGCTTGAACAGCACGTCGTACAACACGCCCATGTCGCTTACAAACGGCACGCCAGTCGTATAATAACAAATAAAAACAATGTCACTATCGCGTAGGTACACGAATCACGGACGGACGGAAAGGCGCGCGCGCGGCTGTCTCTGCTCGACTGTGTCGGTGGTCGAATGAACGCACATGCCCACCGACTTCGCGGGACCGGTTGGACGGCGGCGGCTCTCGTTCTGCTTATCGCGCGCGGTTCTGCTTGTACACGGTTGTACGTGCACTCTATGCACCGCGCGATAACCCCGGTAACCACCGCGTTCATAGACGCTGGACCTTGACGCGGTGCGCGCATATTTTCACTATAACAACAATATTGTTATTATTACAATCGCGCCGCGTGGACTACCGCACGTTCGACTCTTTCGATTTTTAGAACGTAGATATTTCACTATCCGTATAATGCTGTGTGCTTTTTTTCGTCGATGTTCAGAGTCCGACGGCTCACGATATTATACTATAACGTTACGTCACCTACAATTGTTGTCGTCCGACTTGACGCGGACACAGTGAATTGCACAGTTTACGCGTCAAATGATACAACAGGCCCAGAAAAAAACGTTTTGGCCTGGGTCTGGGAGAGGGGGTGGGTTCTCGAGGGAGTACGATAACAACAATAATATCGTTGACCAGAATAACAAATATGTATTTTCAATAATAAAAATTGAAAATTTGATTTAGTTACCTACTCGACTACAGTGGCGTACCTGGATTTTTCTTACTGAGGGGGGGGGGAGGGCGAAATATACTTTCACACACTCTAACTTTTGAGTTAGAGCATTTATTGAATCATCCACCTCCCTCCCCCCAGGTATGCCACAGGTACTGCCCGCCTATACTTTACTTACCCATAAATTATTTTACATGGACAAAAACTACTGATTGTTATAATAGTATAGTTTAGAAAATAAAAAAACGGGTGGGCCTCGCTTTGGTGTACAGTTCAGGGTGAAGTGTACTTCGTTTATAGGATAGGTCATTATTACAATGGATTTGTTAAATTTGAATGCAATGATAAATATCATTGTATACGAATAACGATTCTGAACGGAGTTAATATGTTTGTCTAAAATGTGTATATAAAAATATAGTATTTTATATTTAAATTAAAATATAATGCAATTTCGTAAAAATTTAAATTTAAAAGAGTCATAAATATTTTCTTTTAAGTCTGGTAGAAATATTTTTATATATTTTTGAAGGTAAGCTCATGGACAACCTAGTGTTCAAATTTTGAATCTTGAGCATAAACAGAAAAAATTTTATGAATTTTCAACTACAAAATAACTTTCAAATTATCGTGATTTTGACACATTTTATACAAATTTGAGCTTTATGGGCTTATGAAAAAAATTTGAGTGAAACGATCTCCGAAATTTTTTAGTAACAATAATTTTAACTTATTATAAACCTTTTATTAAATTTTCAAGAGTTTTCGGTCGGCCAATTAAATTTTATAGATGTTTAAAAAAAAAATATTTACAAAAATCGACAATTTAAATTGTCAATAAATAAGTCAAAATACTTTGAAAACTTAACCACGTATAGAGAACACCAATATAAATATTTGGTGAAAATTTCAATTTGTTGCGGTTTTTCGTTTTTGAGTTAGAGCATTTTAAAACCCGTTTTTTCGTAATTTTTTTATCGTTTTTTTCGATTTTTAAAAAATTATTGAAAAAGTTGGATTTTTGACATGCCCAAGTACCATCTACATTTACTTTCCTATCAGAAAAGTTGCTGTTTAAGAAAATCGAAGCATTTTTTCTACCAAAAAGCGTGTTCTCAGACACAAAATAAAAAAATGAAAAAAAAAACACACATCATTGTAAAACCAATAGATTCCATCACTCCGTTCAGATTCTAAAACATATATATTTTTCTTTCAATTTTTGGAGGTGGGTAGAACCCTTAAAAACTTGAATACGCTCCTCCATGAAAATATACACTATAATTCATGTGTGTCTATTGCCTATTTAGGATTTTATATTGTCGCGTGGTGGGACGGGGACGGGAATCTACTCTTACTATAATATTATTCCTATAATAAATTGTACGTATATGTACATATAGTTAAAGGCTTATAGCGTAGTTCGATGTAGAGGATGCCACTCCCGCATGTGTTGTTTCCGTCCTACAGACGTACAACTTGGCAAATTTTCATTCAGTAGTGCAAAATAAATGCTGTTGTTGGCTTCAATATTAGTGTAATTGAAACTATTATTAAACATTCAAAATTCACATGCGGGTGTGGCGTCCTCTTAAAATAAATAAAACAAGGATATAATTATATTATTATACTTCCATTATTGAAAAATGTTAAACGTTCATAATGTACAACGCAGAAAAATTGTAATTGAATATTACTTATAGGCTATAACGATTAAAGAAAAAGAGCTTTATCAGCAATATAATCCAATATATTCCAATATACACCAATATAACTACATACGTTTCGCATAACGTGGCACTTCACCAACGATAACATTATACACGCTTGATGATTAAATAATAATAATAATAATAATAATATAATTAGAGCGCGGATATTTACACTCTTAAAATAGCCAAAATATGGGGATTTATTCTTTTCAAAATTTGAATATATGCTGTAATATTCCCTAAAAATATTATTGAAATATGTAAAAATATGCATTAATATTAATAATGTCCCTTCTTAAAATTAAAATGTGTAAATCCTTAGATAGTTATTAACTAGATAAACTAGATATCAAAAATGCGACTAATAGGTTTACGTGTACCAAAGTCATACGGTTTTATTATGACGATAAACAGTAAGATAAAAATTTTCGCACTTCATAATCATTAATTGTCAAATGTTGATTATCAAATTTTGGTGGCATTAAAAATCATCGCACAACGTACCCAATAATAAATCATTATAGAATATAAAAAAACTTATCGCAGTGGTTGAGATGTACATAATATTTTAATCCCTGAAAATATTTCAATACTTGTATTTTTTAATAGTCAAATATGCAAAAAACATGATTTTTTATGAATATATTGTAAATATTATTACCCTAACATCAAAATATATGACTAATATGCCAAGTCTAATTTTTCATTCGATTATTTGTACCGTGAATGGTTGTCATATCTTACTCTCAATTTCTGTGGTTGTAGATACGTCCATTAAAAATATGTTTTATATAACAATTCTAATTTTAATAGGTCTAATCACAATAATTGTTCCTGCTAGGTCACATAATATTATTATAATGTTATATAATTTTGTCCGTGTCACTTGATGACGATTGAGATGGATTGACGTCTAATGATATGGTTTTCAAACATAAATAATTCTTAAACACTATTCCGTTAATCGTTTGGGTTGTTATTATAATAATTACTATAATATTATTTATTAGTTTCACTTTCGATGCGGTGCGCGGTGTCCAAAAAATAATATCGTTTTGTAACAACGTAACGGCCACTATAACCCTGAATGATGTCTGCCGCTGATCGTATTATTTTATTTATTTTATTTGAAATACGTGCCCCAATGGTAACATTTACAAAAATAAAAATAAAAATATTATAATATTATTTAAGGAGTGCTGTTTTCGTTGAAGATTACGATGTGAGTTACGTGTTCTCGACGCATCGCCATCCCAAAATACCGCACGACCAAAGTCACTGTTTTTTTCAGATAATTTTCTCTGGAGGGATATTTGAAAAAATTAGATGGTGATTGATATTGCATCGAGCGAAGTACACATTTTTTGATCATAGTTGCCTTGTCTGTTATTTATGATTATGGACAATATTATTGAATACACAAATTTTCACAAGTTTAACACGTACATATTTTATTATTATTATTATTATTATTATATAGTCAATATTTATTTAAAAAAATAAATGTTATAAATATATTTCTCATTTTTCATTCAATTATATTATAATCTGTTGTATAAATTTTTAAGTCACACATTTTTATGCATGTAGGTACTTAAGTACCTATAAGTATTATAGTGATTTACTTATAATGGTATTAATACCATTTAATAGTTAACTCATAAGAAAATCATAAACCTTACACAAATTTAAAAAATGGAAGGCAAATAAAAATACTTCACAAATGGTATCTATACTTGTGGTGGGTGATACGTTAAATCAGGATACAATTATAATTTCTCAGACAGTTAAAATGTTTTTTTATAGTACTCCTACGCCGTTTATGTCTGCGCGATCCGAGGAGTGTGCCTGTATGTCCGTTATAGTGAATATAGAACAATGAGCATCATAAAATCTTAATTTTTATTTATTTTTTGTAGTACACGACAATCATTAACAACGTATATCTGAAGCAACACAAGGTTTGTGGGTTTGTGTTGTGTTTATATTACTCATTTTTAATCATTTACAAAAATTTACTTTTATCATAATTATTATTAATTTTATTTTAATATTGTCATTATAATTTACAATGTAGGTATATCTATAAAAGTTTACTTCAATGTAACACGTTACATCGTTACATGAAACTAAAATAAGTAATCATATTATTTTTAGATTCTGAGATAAAACAAACATAAACAAAAATGACCGTTATATCAATAATTAGCCAATAACTTAGGCAGTTCGAGCATTAGTGAACGATGTTATAGCCATGTGGGTATTTAAATAACAAAAATAAAAAAGAAATTATTTCCATAGGCGCAACTTGGGTCAATTTTTTGAGGGGGGCTAGAATTGTATAAGTCACTCTAACCCGCACGCCCTCGCATCCCCAAAAGCTTATAAACCGGATGGCTACTAACAAATAAATAAATACATAAATAAATTCATATGATATTATGATATTACAATATTTTAATTTTTAATTAAGTTAATATTCAATAAAATACTAATTTTCTATGAGCTGCTCCAAATTTATCAATAATTGTTTTTGTTTCTAAACTATTTGTTAGATCCCTTTCAATATTAATTATTGATAAATTTGAAAATCGCTTTTGTGTCATTGTAGTCCTCTGCCAAGTTTTTAATCTACGCATAGAAGAAAACGAACGTTCGCACGTAGCGGAACTAACAGGTATTGTGAAAGCTATCTGTAGCAATTTATATAAATTTGGGTACACATCTTCAGTAACCAACCGCAGCAAGGGGACCGTAGAGAGGAAATATTGTGATTGCCACAAACCTTTGAACAGCGATATGATAACTGTCAACTCATACTGTTAGCCGATAACTGATAAGTGGCAACCACGGTTGTAGATATAGAACCGTGGTGACAAAAAATATAACTAGTGTGACTGTAATGCGTTTAACACGTGTATATTTTTTTTTTTATGGAATGTGCAACTTGGATAATAACTGAAATAATAATAATTTTAGGTTTTCAAAATTAGATTCAAAAAAAAAAAATTTTCCAATTTCTATGACGAATAAAAAATACGTAAGTCATGGTTTTATTTGGGGGGGGGGGCTCAGCCCCCCTAGCCCTCACCTAATTGCGCCTATGATGATTTCCCGACAATGTTCTGATAATTGAATGCTTTTGCTGATTTAATATCTCATATACATCATTATCCATAGACTATAATAGTGCGAAAATAATGGAATGAAAAATGCCAAGAATATTTAAAAGTAAAACGTTTAGCATTGATAATGCGATCACTCTGTTATTACATACTGTGATAATATCAAATGAACTACGTTGCAATGTCTGAAACATTTCTTGAAAAAAAACTAAACAAACATCCGGAGGAAATGGTCATCCGGAGGAAATGGTGTTATCATAAAAGCAATGTCACCCAGATCTTTAGAAAAGCTTATAAGTCCGCCTGCGGCAGGCTGTGTAAACATAATTGTATATACGTATGCGGTTTGACGCGCCAACGTGTATCATAATATATCAGTATATCACTGAATCACAAGCACGACACCGTCATCGTCGCACACACATTATAATATTACATAATATATTTTAATATGTACATAATATTTTATGTTGCACAAGAATACGTGACGCATTTTCATCGTTTCATTTTTTTTTTCGTCTTCTGATTTTTGCGTTTGCGATCGTACTTACAAATATTTTTCCATAACCTAAATTATATATGTATAATAATATACATATATATATATATATATTATATTATATTATATTATATATGGACGGATTGTTAAATGATAATAAGTTAAATATGTTTTTTTTATTCATACACATACATTATTATTGTACCGTTACTCATAATCATAGATTGCTTATGGAATCAATCTTAACGGATCCAACTCCAATATAGATCAGGAGCGGCCAACAGGAATATATTCGCGAGTCAATAATGTTAATATTTTATCACTTTTAAAATTTGATTTAAGTAATAAAGATAGGTATAGCCGATGAACATATCATCAAATTACATATTAGTTCTGTGTATTTTGTTTTGATTATATCTCAAAAAAATTAATATTCATAATAATAATAAGAAAATTTTGGTTTATGTTAATAAGATGCAAATCGCAAATTAGTTACCACGGCTATGGAATATTAATTTATCGTTTTATGTACTAATGTGCTTGTTGTTTTTAGACGGATGAGTTACAAATATTGTTTAAGACGTAATGAAAAAACGAACTGTATAACATAAAGGAAAGTTTGAATTTGGGAACCATTTAATTTGAATTCTACGTCATGGCACTAGTATTGACTATATTGAGTACTGAGCACATGTTATAGGTTATACTTATGAGTATGACTCATAACTAAAATCAACTTCAGGTAAATATAAAAACACCAATTTCTTTAACTAATCTGCAATCCAAAACGTTAACAGAGCCATTGGCTTTATTAATTAGCAATCTTCTATACAAGTAAATTAAAGACATTAGATTTATATGGCCATTGTAACATAAAAGGAAATGAGAAGGCAGATGAAGCCGCTAGAGATGCGATCAATAGTTCAGACAGCGAATTAATTCCTTTTTCCTCACTCGTAGATATTAAAAGAAATATAAACAGATACTGTATTTATTTGTGGAACTCAAATTGGCATACGATCTCGGAAAATAGGTTAAGATAAATCAAGCATTCTGTTGAACTCTGGCCTAAATACACAGACCTCAACAGAAAAAAACGGGGTAATTTTTAATCGACTTAGAGTTGGCCACACTAAACTCACACACGGCCATCTCATGGCAAAGACAGATCCACCTTTATGCCCGTCATGTAATTCAATTTACTTCATCAAACACATCATCATCCACTGTCCCAACTTCAACGAAGATGGGAAAGAATTCAACATTCCAAACAACATGCACGAAGCAATTGATCCACTTTCAAACTTCCAAAACATAATTTTATACTTAAAAAAAAATGAATTTTACAATATCATCTAACAAATTAAACTTAAAAATGTAAATGTACATCTGTAAAGCTAATAACCTATGTAGTTGATGCTTAACCAATAATAATAATAAAAAAAAATACCAATTTGAGTATCTGTCTAATATAGATTAAAAATTGATGAAAATGTTCGGATTTAATAATTTTGATTTCGATTATATTAATATTTTGAATTGGAAAAAAGTTAATTAAAATGATAAATTACTCGATTTTAGACGTTGTGTAATAGTATAATATACTATCGCCATTCGTTTTTTTTTTATATATAAGCTTTTATAAGAAAAACAACATAAGTCACGCGTAAAACAATATTATTTAAAATTTGGATAGGTACATTATAACATGGAATAAAATATCAACTCATGTACTTCTCAAATATTATTACTCTGTATCTCTGTAGTTATCAATTACAAGTAAAACGTATATTATATACGTATCTACTATCTAGATAAATTTTATGACCTTGGATACCTATTGTGTGGAATACAAAACAATCGAATATTTATAGCTATATTATTCACGAGTATAATAATCATTCATCAGGGATCTCGGTTCGGTATACACGTGAACACGTGACCCGGCCGTACCTACCTTAAGTAGTATTAAAGGAACGAACTAAATTACACGGGTTTTCGAAGTTTACGTGTACACGCGTACGTCATCCATATTTTACATTACTATTGGAGCGTCAGTTGTCAGTATTCCGCGTGCTCGTGATATAATTGTAATAATTGTAACTTTACGTATGCAGTCGCGGTACTGACTCGGTGACTCGTAGGCCCATCACATGTAGTGCACATTATATTAGTTGTGCATCCTTTTGTTCGACGACGTTCGCGGTGATGTCGATGAATAATTCACGTATCGTCGTCGTCCGTCGATACACCTACCGACCGACGGACCGATTGGGCGCGCGGCGCGAGGCTTCGGCATTTGGGTACCATTGAGAAACCGTGGGCGTGTTTAATGGTATATTATTATATGAACTGCCGTGGATGCTCGTCAGGTCCGTATTGAGGTTTTTCTGCGATTCATCCGCGAGAAAAGTTTTGTCCAGAATTTTATGTGCATGTTATTTCCGTCACATAATATAATATATACATCGGAAAATTGAATATTGAAATTGTATTAAATCCGTGTTATATTATGTTATATTGTTATAATAATGTGTTATATTGTGCTTAGAATATACATAGGCACTTATCACGATCAGAACTATTTTTGAAACGTTGCACATATTATATACATCGAGGGTCGGCAACATTTTCCAACGAGTGAACTTTACATTTAGAGCTAAATATCGACCAGAAAATTTGGCGATCGAGTCACGAAGGTCTAGTTGTGTGTACCAATATAAAGAACGGATACGAACAAAATAAAACCATCCAAAGCTCATTAGATTAATCGTAATAATTAATTATCATAATAATCTACACTGACGTTGGAAATATTACCATTTATCCGCACGACCGTAGCGATTGCAGTACACGCGGCGTACAATATTATTATATACCTAGTTTAATTATTTTCCCGTGACCGTTTTGCGAATAAATCATGTGCACGAGACGTCTGAAAATCGCGTTATTGCCAAAACGATTTTTCGGAAATATACTTACTTGCCACGCGCGCAAGCTTTCACGCCGCCGCCGTTGTCTCGTACGCAGTGTGTACCTAATACATATTATACACCGTGATTATATTATCATAGAATATAAAATATCGTGTTGTATTATTTGTTACACGCAAAGTCACATTTTAGTTTTCCGTTTGAATATATTATATTTATACGTGCCTATACGGCTATACTTACGTTTTATTTCCGAAACTTTTTGGCTCCGCGTGTAAAATTAGTAAAAAAATAAAATTATTTTTATGTGTACATCGAAATTACACTGTTTTGTGCGTATTTTAAAATAAACAACGGAATATTGTTTTCCGAAATATTTCACCTCGTGCATGGAGAGGTGATGGGAGGGGGTTGATAGTTGCTTCGCAGCCACGGCCATCGTCGTACTTCGTGCTTCTACGAATTTATTAATTTATAGAAACAATTAGAATTTTTTTTTATCGAGAAACATAATCTGTATTTTTTTTTTCTAAAGCTTATGGCTGTACTCGATATTTATTGGAATTTTTTTGAATAGTCTTAAACATTAAAAATGCTTCGGCTACACCTTTTATAACAATGCACCTATATTATATATTTGTTTATTTTTTAATAATAACAAACAATAAACATAAATAAATCTCTATTTGCAAAGTGAAATTAAATATACACTGACGTAAACATATGATTTGCTACCCCTTATACGTGTACAAGTTAAACTTGTTGGAAAAGGCACGTTGAGTACAATAATAAGTGTATACAATGTCCAATTTAAACACACTAAAATTCATAATACACATTTATAAAATAATACTTACATTCAAAAAATTTATTCCACTCAAATTTGCCTAAAATTTTTAAGTACCACGAGAATGGTTATTATTAATATATTGTAGACCATATG
This sequence comes from Chaitophorus viminalis, assembly GCA_025469195.1. Classification (NCBI taxonomy): domain Eukaryota; kingdom Metazoa; phylum Arthropoda; class Insecta; order Hemiptera; family Aphididae; genus Chaitophorus; species Chaitophorus viminalis. The sequence continues at coordinate 46,650 of JAIPRK010001356.1, read as the reverse complement.
TGCTATAATTTGGTTTCTGTAGAAGACCCTTAAAATAAAAAATAAAAAATTCTATACGATTTAAAATTAATATTTTCTCTACTACGAGTATTATGCACAAGTGATATGTTTGGTATAAGGCTCATTACATTATATAAAAAGATAATTAAATATGTTTTAGTCATAAATAATTAATACAAAGTGCACTATGTTCAGAAAAAAACATAATTATTAGGTACTTGTATTCGTAGGTTGTTTAGAAAAATTGAATTAATCTATTTAATGTAATATTTGAGGGTGAATAAAATAATTATAATATGCCTGACCTTAAACTATTATACCATAAATTATTAATTATTACCGATGGAACTATGAATATAATGTACAATATTATGTAACATTAAACCTATTATAATATAATTGTTAAATGATTTATTAGATATCTTAAAATAAAAAACAAATAATAGCTAAATTTTTTAAATGAATGTTCCATTTAAGTCTACTGTCTTAGTTAATACCTTGATACCTATATTAAGTTCTTCATAAAGTAAATTTTACATATTTTAAAATTACATATAGATCATAATAAACAATAGAATATCTTGATTAGTGAATGAATATTTTTAAATTTGGTTTGATTAACAATTTATAATAGACATTCAATACTGAAAGAAATCAATACATTTTAAATAATTTTAATGTGTTGATATAGTATTATAGTGTAACAATAATTAATTGCTCAATACATAAAAAAGAGCTGAGAAAAGGATGAAAAAAGATAATATTAATGATAAAAGTTATTATTCATCTAAATTATAGCCTATAGGTTACCTGCAATGACTCATAAAGACATTTATATTAATATATTGACCTACTCGTTCGTTAAAAAGTGATTATTATAGCGTAACAATGTTACCATTACTAAAATCCAACCTTTAGATACCGTATATTATATTTTTAATGTCAGGATTTTAAAAAAAAAATATATAATTTAAACTAATAAATATTATCAAATAGTGCTCTGATCAAAAAGTCTATCGTATTTATTGTTCTATGGACCCAATTATATAATTATAATATCTAATATTATTTTATTTATGTGTATAAATAGTTCAATAACATTTCAAAACTTGGTACTTAAAGATTCAAGGAAAAGTCTCATTATTAAAATCAGATATTATATTATTTTATACAAATTAATGTGTGTGTGTATATTTTATACGCATATATATTTTATGAAAGTCGAAATCTCTCTCAACAAAATTTATACTTATATTTTTACTGTGTGTTGCTTTGCATCCAAAGTGAAAAGAAATTCTTCTATTATTATATTACCAAAATATAGGACCATTCAAATATAGAATATAACTACAGTTGAAATTTAAATAAAAGTACAGAAAAATGTGTTTCAATGAAAGTTTCATTTTAGAATTTATGTATTATTTATCTTTTGATGTAAAAGTGGCGAAAAAGAAATTAAGTTGAATACTTTGAACTGTACACGGTTTTTATTTACAATGATACTCGTAATTTGATTGTTTTTGTACGTTTATACGATGTCTATACATGTAATTAATCGTATCATAGCACTCATTCATAATTTGCAAAACGAAAAACATTTTCCAATTTTGTGTACACGTGCGCGTACTTTATTCTTACATCAAATTCAAGAATTTACATTTTTCATTGGTTGTTTGGTTAATTTAAACAAATTTCTAGAAGTAAGGGGCACCTGCAGGTTTATGTATAATATGAATTTTCTTCGAGAAATGTACTAATGTTTGTAATTATTATTGTTAGTGCCGTCCCTAGGTTTTGCGAGGTCCTATAAATTTAATTTAATTTTAATATAAATTTATATATAAACTATAAATTTAAGAATTTATAGTTTATATTTTTAAAACTATTTTTGGTCAGTGTAGAAATGTATAATGGTTAATTTGTTTAGTTTGTTTTCAGAGAGAATCCCAATGGAATTATATATGACAGTATTTTCTTTTATTTGGGATACAGTATATAAATAGGAATATGATTATTGATTACCAAATACCAACTACAAGTATGTGAATAATAATAATATATTTTGTGTCGTTAATTTGTTATTCATTCTTTCCGTGTAGTCTGACTTACAACTTCAAATATTTTAAATGATGGAAAAAAATCCTTGCTGTGAAAGACCCTTTACACACCCGTACATTGCGTTCTGAAGACTGAATTAGGTAATTATTTAAATTTACGATTTCTCTTGGACGCCAATGATACATGGGCGAAATGTATCCCCGTATACAGAGCATACCATTTGTAGGTACCATTTATGCATTAATGAAAGATGAAACTATGAATAACTAGCGGTGAATTTATTTTCAGCTGAAAATTAATCTTTTCGGTCTTTTTATAGCCCTTTATCCTTAGTAACTTATAGTTATTAATAAATGTGTCGTATGTTAGATTTTTGCATGATGTGCATTACACGCGCCTATTAAATGTTTAGCTGTTCATTTTTAAAATTCCTAAATTTTAAATCCAATTAAAATAATTAAAAGATTTTAAATTTGTGTTTTTTCATTTGTTTTTGTAATTATTGTGATAATTTTAAATGCGATGTTATGAATCAAGTTACAATATAAATATTTATAATTTTTTTACACTTTTTGGTTTTTATTTGTAAATTGTAATTATACTGAGACACCTTTGTTGTTTATAAGGGTGCTGTATTTTTATCATTCTCGGGCATCAAATATCCAAGATCCGGCACTGTATATTAATAGTAAAACTTTAATATTATCTGAAATATATTAATAGATAGGTACCTACTTAGGAAATTTTGTTGAAAGAATACCTGAATACGATAGTCGACAGCGTTGGTAAGCGGAGTGCCGATATGGACACTCAACAGTAGTTTAAAAGATAATAAATTGTTTATAATGATTTATAAATGTTGCGTAGTGTAGACTTTCAAACAATCATTGATATTTTTCTTTATCGATCTAAATTCTATGTCACAGTTACAATTCTTAAAGGTTATTTTTCTTTTTCTTATTTTATAATGCATACATACACAATATAGGATATCATTCGAATGTATTGTATATCTTAAAACGTGAGACCCCTCGAGGCGCGAGGCCCTGGGCAAGTTTTCCGTTCGCCCTGCCCTCGGGACGGTACTGATTATTGCATGTTATGGATATTCGTCGCAACTATAAGCACATAGTGACGTATACGTCGAAAGCGCGATAAATTACTGCACACGACGTGTACTTCGAGAAAAGTATCGCTTCCACACTACACTTAGAACAATTATCGGAAATTTAAAGGTCTTGAAAATTTAATTGTTTTATAGTTCCTATGTAAATATGTAATCCAATTACCTTCTAATATTATTGGAGCTTTAAATTACGATTATGTCAATTTTTTTATTTATTTATTCGTGGGAACGTACATATGTTATTTATCGTCAGTAAAATTCACTAGAAATTGAATTCATTTAATTAATTAATGTTGTATTATAAAATATTGATTCTCTGAACATTGTTTTGCATAAATAGGTAAAGCATATTAATTAAATCAATTGCACACTCAGAGGGTTTCTGGCCTAAAGTCTCCTAACATTAACTTATAAATAATATTGATTTATGATTAATGCGCAAAATAATATTATAATACCTATTATAACACACACGTCATTATCGTTCAGTGTTAAAAATATTATATTTTTAGTATATTTTATATTATATAACTATGCAGGTAGTGAAATATAGTGGAAAAATAAAAGAAATTGTATCAACTTCAAACTCATACCAAACATAAATCCTGCGGGACCTATAAATTGGAAGTATAGTATAAAATCATACCAATTATTTTACCAAGAAAAACGTGTATATTTTTGTATTTTTTCACGTTATCTTTTCGGAATAGTGCACAGTTCTTTTTTTTTATATTATAATATTTGTATTAGCCGTAGTACGACAACATTTTATAATTTGCACGACGTGATTGTCAAAATATTTCAACTACAAAAAAGTATGAATTCACGCATTTGTTGTTACCTAATGGTTTCTCGACCAAAATTCCCTTAAAAACAATAACGCAAAGTAAGACTCTTGGCGGCTCACATTGAGCAAACGTGCCCTTCTCCATAGTCATCACTATATACGACAACGGATTCGGATGTAATCAGATTCTGTTCGCAATAGAAATGCAAAACGTTTCAAACAGGATTCGGGACGTCAGCGCGTTTGCTTTATATTATTTTGTCCGTCGAAATCCTGTGCGGTTGAGATCACTTACATATTTTGAACAAATGCGGAGAGTTCGTTTTAGTTTAAAATAATATGTAGAAAATGTTTTAAAATGTTGAAATCGATGAACATAATAAACTGTATTATTTAACTACGGTGTACAATAAATTATTAAAATGGCTTGACACATTTAACACGATTTTTTTTCGTTTTGAACCTCTATTGCCGTATAGGTTCAATATCCTATCAGTTATACGGAATATGGTCTTTAAGTATTTTCTGCAGTATTTATATTTAAATACGAATACTTATGGCATACAAAAATTTATTTTATTTTTTTTAATTCCGTTTAAATTTTACGAATATCATTGTGGCGTGTTAGACTTATAACAAAATTGTTAGTTTCGTTATTTTTCGTTGAAATTCTCTGTATTGTGCAATATTTTAAATAAAATCATTGTTATTCTTAACGTTGAATAATATATGTTTTTGGACAAAACAATCGAAAAATATTGTATTCGTTGTACTCGAAATCCATAAATATTATATACACTATGTCCAGTACATCCGGCGACGCCTGTTAATTTTAACATAACAATTTTGTAGGGTCATTTATAGTATTCAACAAAGAAACGGTCGGATGAGTAAAATATGAAAATTTTTCTATTTGTAGATCATACAATAATGTTGAAAGAGTGGCCATGGTCAAAAAACATTATATAATGTATTGTTGTGCAAAATACAAGTGCTGAAGTGTCTGGGAAGTCAAGTTGTTTTTTTATTTGTTATATTATAAAGACATAATACAATACGTGTTGTCGACATATCAGTAAACTCTAAGCTTATATGGATGCTGTGTCACAGTTAGGATTTTTATTTTGGACAGAGAACTTAACACTACCAACTTAGAGAGCACCAATATAAAAAATTTATTACGTTTACATAGTATATAGATATAATATGCAATAAAGTTATAGCAAAATAACAGTCGACATTTATTTAACAATAAACATGTATTTTCTTTTTTATCGCTTCTTTTAGAATTTAGAAAGAATGGCTAAGAAATAATAAATTTCTGAGCTGTGGGATGGATACTCGTGGTAACAATCCTTAGCGACTTCATAGTGATGACTGATGATTAAAGAATGAATTTATTATATAAAAAACTTCCAAAAATGTTTGGCTATAGTGTTTTAGTTTGTCAGTCTTTTTTAAATTTCAAAGTTATTATTATTGCGTGGAAACAGTGTACAATTTAGGTTTTTATTTTTAATAAATTTCAGAAATCTCAGAAGTAAGAATAAATTTTCAGAAATCAATATTCTGGAAACTCAACTCCGTTACATATAATATACATTAGTAATAATGTATAATGTATAACATTACATACATAGTAATATCAAATCAATCATTTTATTAAATGCCTATAGGCAAATAGACAAAGAATTAAATTTTTGTATTCACTTATTATCCGTTTTTTTTTAAATGCCTAGTGATTATAAGCTAAATAAAAAATAAATTGTATGGAATATTTTTATAATATTTGAAACTAGGTACATTTTATTATTAATTATTTATTGTTGTTCTATATAAATTATATGGCTATCAATTAAAAATGTCACCAGTGTTCAATAAAGATAAGGGCCTCGCACAACAAAGCGCATACTTTTACTTTCCAAAGGTGAAAACTTATTGAATTTTATTTTTAAATTTTCGGGTTATGAGAGTTTTAACTTTTAATATACGAGTACTTAAGAACTTAAATCAGAATGACAATAAACAATCAATAAGCGACTATGATTTCAAGGATTATAAAACTATTCCATTTTTTATTATTCACCCATCTCGTAATATACATTTAGTTACAACGACTTGGCAGATAATATATATATATATATAATATAATAACATAAAAATTTAATTTATTAAAAGAGCCGATTCACCTGCAGTATAATCAGGATATAATAGATATATTTGACGTATCTATATCCGTTTACAGGGGACGTTATCCCGACGAGAAACTGTTTTCATGATATCGTCGCATTCATGGTATTAAAAATATCAGTGGGGTAACATTATTATCAATATGATATTATATATAACGGAAAATTCGATCGAGCCTGCACGTTTGCAGAGAACATTGTTCATTATTTGCACATGCGGTATCAAACACGAATATATAATGTATGCGTAGACAGCGACTACGACGACGCGACGATGGCATTGCAGCAATGTTTTATGTTCGCTTCACTTATACGTTGTACCAAGAACCACTTTATTCATACATAATATATAGGTACATCGTGCTATTTGCCCACGGATTTAATATTTCGGAAAACAATGCTGAGATGAAAATGATTACGAATCAGCATATTTTTCACAAGTATAACGCGACGACACGGCCGTATAAACGAGTATAAATATAATATTATAATGTATGTATTTTAAACAGTAGTACAATATTAAATATATACACAGAAAAACGGGTTGAGACTATATTTATATTTGTATAGAAATACAATGCACGCAGAGAAAACAATATAATACGACGCGAGTCTTAGGTGTGTATGAAAATCACTCAGATTTAAAAATCTATGTATCTACATATTTGATGGAAAAAAAATACATAAAAACAGAAAAGACCGATTATACTTTTTAGGTAGCAGCAACAAAAAAACATATTTTTTTCCGGCGTTTTTCCGGTCCTAATAGTCTTGAAAAAATGGTATTACGACGAGCAGTTACAATGGAATAATAATAGGTAATAATAATTATAATAATTATCATCATTATATTCAAAAGGCTACGACGATGATGTAGTGAATAGTACGTGGTTTATCTATAAAATTGTTTATAACTGGAATAATCGAAAGGTTTAAATTAATAATATCGCACGTTCCGGGAACTGAAAGTTATTAAAATATTTTAATAACGAGGCGAAAACAATAATCATATGGATTTGTTAATTTTGAAAATAAGTTCATAAATAATATGATAATGGTAAAGTTAAATATTATTCGCATAAAAAATAACTAATCGTTAAAATATGACTTTTTTTCGTACGCTTTTGGCTGCTTATTTATTATCATTGTTTTTTGTTTTTTTGTAAAAACTTTGTTTAAAATCGTAACTATAACAAAGGTTGGGTTTTAATTAAAAACAAAATCAAAACCAAGAATAATATCTTTTCAGAATATCGTAAGTCGATTGTTTTATTAGCAGTAAAAATTAAAAATGTAATCACAATAGGTATACCATTATTATTAATTTTTGGTATTATATCATTACACAATCCTAGTGGATACGGGTTTAATATACTTTATCTCGAATTATATTTTATTAATTATGATTAGTAAACATTAAAACATAACATTATATTAATTAGATATTTGTTTCAGACAGTAAATATTATGTGCAGTTGGTATTAAAGGTGATGTGTGTACAATGTGTACATATGTCATATTGTAAATAATGTGCACAGAAAGAGGGTATGCAAATAAAAAAACGGGTATTTATAAATGGTACGAGATATATGTCGTATATGAAATTATAAAACTTAATTATGAGTTAGGAGTAATATTATAATCCGTATGGATGATATTAGATGCATTTTTTTTTTTTTTTTGTATAAATATAAATTTTATTCACTGTTTATCCATATGAATTATTAAGTTATTATTGACGTATAATTATATGGTGTTATTTTATATTTTCTTTTTTTTTTAAAAAAAAACACTGTTGTCTTAAAAATTAATAAAAGCGGTGAATAGTAATAAGGAAATAATAGACTATAAGAAAAAGAATTTATCTTCTAAAACTTTGAGGAGTACTGAAATATATATTATTATATAATAGTCAAAAGCGTCCAGTCCAATGTTCATATCACTGTCAATAGAGGAAGATTTAAAAGTCAACCGTTATACATTTTCCTATCATATTTATAATGTTATAATATATATAATTAATAATTATATTTAGGTAACCGTTATTTTATCAAAACAGTTGTATTAATTTTATGAATTATGAGTATATTTATTGAGTAAAAAAAGTGAATAAAATATGTATAATGGTATTGCAATATTGCTATATAACTAAATGCTGTTTCTTAATATGAAAAGCCTGGTTGTATTTAATTAGCACTCTCCGCAATGATTGATATCCATTCAGAGTTTAACAGTCGGCAACTAAATAATATTTATGAATTCAACCTATTAATCAACTTGTTAATTCGATACTACATATTACACTTTAACATCATGCAAGCTAATGTTTTTCTAAAACATGTAGAAAACCATTACAAAACATTTATATTCTCTAAGTCAAATATTCTTAAATTGCAGTCTGTGATTATATTTTTTCGATAAGTAGTCGCAGTGATTTTTCAAAATATACATATATCATGATTAAAAAAATGATAAATATTTTACGGATAGCAATAGTGATATGTATAATATATTATCTTTTTACTCATAAATAATAATAATTTTTATTCACACTGTCTTCGAGCAGAAAAATAAAAAAATATTCACTATTTGCATTTGATGGTTCTCAAACTTTTCTCTAAGTAATTACTCGTTTAAATTGTACAACAAATTTATAATATATAATCAATATCCAATAAAGCCTTTATTATTTTATCGTTTTTAGAAAATTTTAAATGAAAAATATAATATTTTCGGTCTTTCTTAATTAAAATAAAGTTTGCTACACCTGATGTCATGTATAATACAGACAAGTAAATTGTGTACGAATTTGTGGGAATTTCTTAACATGGAGATGGCGAATGGTGAGTAATTATATTATTTATATTTTAAATTTTCTATAGATTTTCGGAAATTATTATCTTCTGAGAATACAGTCGCTTTATTTTTATCAATAATAATGTTTAAAAATAAAAAAAAAGGTTGTCGTCAAAATGTATAAATACATGTGCTCGCTAGCGGACATCCACGAAAACGTTCTTGAGTTGGCGAGATGGGAATGGGAAAAGGGTGAAGACGGAGCAATAGTTCACCTAATTGAACAATACGTGAATCGTTCAAATTCTCCGAACAATGTGGGCTGCGGGGTTGGAAAGCTGAAAAGCGACATACATATTATATTGAATTTCATAAGTTTCTGCGAAGAATTTCTTTGGCTTTCACGATTTTTACCCGGTTGACCGGTGCGAAATGAGAAAACCAGAAAATCCGATACCTTAGAGTTAGCAGCATTAAATTCTCTCTTTTATCGGCATTTTTATACGCTCCCAGCATGGCATGGTGGGCATGACAGCGTGTGGGATGACACGATCGCTTCGATTTTCAAACAACGCTATATATATATATATGCAAACGGCGACGATTATTGTACACACAAAGTGGCCGTTTCGATACGCGCGAGTGGATTAAATTTAAATTTAAAATGCAATCGGGATAAAATGCGCTTTTCGTCGGAAACGCATCTGCGACGGTTAACGCGTCACGGATTTCGCATATTATTATATATTTATTTTTCCCATCGAAAAATTGCATACGCACCTGTAACCTGTTGGATCATAATATAGTACCTTAATAGATTTTTGCGATCAAATCAATATTATAAATGTGATAAATCACGCACAATCCCAGAGCGATTACAACGCGTTACACGCGCCGGACACGGGTTGGGTACTTGGCAGTTCAACGGAACCGTTCGGCGTATCTGTTGAAACTTAAAAACGAAGCTAATCTTCTCAAATCTGACAATATTATTCATTAAAAATTTATTAACACTCCGAGTCAAATGCCAGAAATAATTTATTATATTAATATATATTATAGTACATGCCATTTATTGCACTGTAGCACGCTGAACCATCGACGAACCGTTAAAAAATAAGCCAAAACGAACATATTTCCTTGCATTTTATTATTTGAACTAGGTCGTGTAATTTATTGTTTTAAAATCTCACAACAGTGGAAGATTGTAGAAATTGCACATCGGGTTCCAAACCGTGAATATTTTATACTTTAGTACTTTAGTATTTTACTTTTTTACTTTATTACTTTATACTTTCAATCGCGCTACTCGTGATAACAGTGCTGAAACATAGAGGGTGAACCAAAGTTTATTACGAGTTTTATTTGCCCGGAGTAGTGGAGTCCTCACGATAGTAGTTATTAATAATAATACACAATGGCGATTCGTATAAGATTTCATTGGAAAATCCATTAATCGTTCATTATCAATAAAATATTTTTTTACAACAACAGAAAGTATGTTTATTTGCCAATCGCAGCAATAATTATTCCTCAGAACCCATAATTTTTTCTTGCATTGATTATTGAAAAATGTTTAAATATGAAAATTGTAAATACTTGATAATTTGATTTTGAGTTGTAAAATTAATGCCGTTGTATAGAAACATAATGTTTAAATGTTTTTGGACTCTGGTGGAAACAGATTTGATTTTTTGTGAAACACTAGGACACGTGTGCTGATTAATAGTACAATTTCAATATCTATTTACGTATAAACGGAATGGATAAAAATTTGATATTAATTCACCGAAAGCAAATTAATCGTTAACCACGGTTAAAAATTGTGTGCGGAAATATCCAGGGAATATATTCTTCCCTTTTATATTTTTTTCGAAAGACGTGTGATATAAAAGAAAACACGAGAAAATGTGTGCTGTATAATGCGACATTCGAAAACCGGAATATTTTTTTTTTTTTAAACGTATATTTTCATGTACATTTATATATGTTTAATACATTTTCTGTTGCGATTTTATATTTTTTTACGGATTTGAAATAGTATATTTAGTGTAACAGCCTCAAAAATGTTTTGTATATGTTATGTAACATTTTAAAGACACACTATATAGTTGTAGCAAACCATGTTATATATTTTATATACATATACAACGTACATAATTTTGACTCTACTTGGAATCGTTTTTTTGAATGCAATTATAATTTGAGCGAGAGTACCCGCAACTATAATCGGCCTGTGCGTCGTTCCCTCGTCTTCCGTTTATTTTATCGTATTTATATTTTCATTTTCTTTTTTATGGCAAAATAAAAATCCTACGAGACTTTTTAATATTTAATACTTGGTGATATTCTGTGGCGTGGCCCCGGGTTAAATCTTGCACGCCAAAAGCAGCTAAAGCCTCTCATTTATAATAATACATTTTACACAATATATATATATACGAATGTATATAATACTATAATAATATAGCGCAGAAACGTTTATTCGAATACAGGCCAAATCATGATTATGGCGCGTGTCTGGCGCGTGTACCCGTTAAAAGTAGTATCAAATTCTTATCACTATTGTGTATTGTATTCCAATTTATCAATCTCATCACGTGAGAAGTGTATTATATAATGTAATAATACATACTATAGTAGACGTATATATGTTTTATTTGTTATTTGTTATTTATTAAAATATAAAATATGCATTATACGAGTATATGTGGGCATGTGGCTGTTAGAGGTAAATGAATAACACTGTGGAATTAGATAATATTTTAAAAATATAATTTTTTTCTCTTTCAATCATTATACTACAGAGGTGTTCCCATAGGGCAGCGGTCGCCAACTTTTTTAAACAAGTAAGCTACATTCGAAATTATAAGCCTCTGGTGATCGACATCCAAAATGATTTAGGTCTTTAGGAAGAGATTTGTTTGATGAGCACGACAAAGAAAAAAGGTCTTAGTTCAAAAGAATAATAATTTATTGTTTCTTCATAATAATAATAGTATATTATACATTATCCGATCCGATTATTTATTACGTGATCGACCAATAATGGTAAAATTAATTTTTATAACGATCAACCTGACGACCTATATGCCTAGATAGATCGACCGGTCGATCACGATCTGCTGGTTGGCGACCCCTGCCATAGGGTATACTATATATATATTTCGTATAATTTCAACATTGTTTTGAAAATTCACGGGTATACTACGTATATTCTCAAGCAGATCGCATAAAAATATAAACTTTAATGTAACGATTTGTTTAAAAATTGTTTACATTTTATAAACTATTTTTGTGATGAATATTATTTTTTTCCTTCGTTTAATATCAGTTTATTATCATTTACATTTTTTTGTTAATATCTACACCTATCCATCCTTTCTATATCTTCACCGTATCAATCATAAAAAATACTTTATTGAGAGACTCGTTGGCGTATAGTATACTCTCAACAAAATTCATGTGAACTTAACTGATTATGTATATTAAATAACTTGCCCTGACTAACTGACTGCTTGACTGATTCACCATTGCCTATCCGGAACCGCTGGACGGATAGAGCTGAAATGTTGCATACATATAGCTAATATGACGTAGGTGTCCGCTAACAAAGAATATTTCGAAAATCACACTTTAATGTGCCTATGACAAATATTTCTAAGCTCAAATACATAATTTTTTTCACTAATTAGTAACTGGTTACCAATGTAATATTTTATGTTGTTTTTGTAATGATGGGTAATTAAATACTCGGTAAATGTTTTGAGCCTCTATGACAACTAAAATAACAAGCAAAGAATTGATACCGTAGCCTAATTTTTGACAATTTTACTTTGTTTATCTCAATTATTCGTAAAATAATTGAGAAATTAAAAAAAAAATAACCTCCTCGATGTAACAGCTAAACGAAATTTCCAATTAGAAAAATTATAGCTTTTTATATATTTGAGAAATTCTTCTGGTAAAAATTGAGTTTATTCTGGCAAAAAGAAAAAAAAAATAGATAATAAGCACAAAAAAATGTAAAAATGTAAAACATCGTCTAACCGGAATCACTGAAGCTTTGAGTATAAAATTCGGTCAATAGTTTGATTTTATAATGTAGGTATTCACTATTCATATATTGAACCATTACTATATTACAGTGTATCTTGATTAATTACAGCTTTTAATGGATATTGTTTGCATTCATAATTCATATTACTAACACATTATTTTTCGAGCAACGCCAAGTAACGTATCTTTATATTTATAAAATAACTTGTGGTAACTGACCGACTAATTCATTATCACCTAGCCGGAACAACTGAACATAGAGCGAGTTGAAATTTGACATACAGATAGCCATAATAACGCAAACATCCGCTAAGAAAGGATCTTTTAAAATTCAACCCTTAAAAGAGTTAAAAGTAAAAGGGATGAAATAAAAAAAAAAAACGCCTAATCAGATCCGCTGAAGCTTTGAGTATATGAAATTTGGTTAGTTATTTCGTTTTATGACGAAGAGAAAACCACTACTATACTACAGCGTATCTGAATTAATTGAATGAACATTCAACCTGGCGGTTTTTATTTATTTATTTCTTTTATCTTTTTGATGTTATAGCAAGAACCTAGTGTTATATTTGCATTCATAGTTCATTTATTCATATAACAGGCAAATTAAAGTCCGGTTAATGGCAGGTAACGAAAGCTAGTTGGGTGATAATATTAATATATTATACTAAGATAATATCACGTGTGGTTGTAATTAAGAATAATCATATAACCTTTACAACCGAGTGTCCGAATTTTTTTGTGAACATTTTAATGCTATTACTTAGATATCTATAATTTACTATGATCGATTAGTTCTGGTCACAGGCCGGGTGCAAAGTCGAAATTTACTGTTTAAACGTGCGTATCATTTTTACAGGTGCTGATTTGTACACGGTGAGACGACTTAGCACGTGTGCGGGTGGTCATACCCGTGGAACAGAAAGTGTTACGTGCAAACATGTATATTTCAAGTGTTATAATAAAATCACCTCAGCAAGCACAAAGTTCACGGAGTAATCCGATTCGTATTGCATAATAGGTGCAACATGATATATTGATTTTATGTAAACATACATTTCTAAAAATGTGTTGAACTCGGCGCGAGCGAAGGTTTCACAATGGCTATTCGCTGAAAATTTAAACTTAAAAAAAAAAAAAAACATTAAAAGTTACGTTTTTATTTATTAATCACGTAAATGTATTAGAATAATGAAGTAATAATTGTTCCAATGCGCCTGTACTATGTGTAGCATAATGAGATCGTGGTCATAACCGTAAAACGTACATATATTATATGAATTTCGATTTTCTCGAATAATTTTACGAATTTATATGTTAAGCTCTTGTAGTTCCGTGAATATATTATTATGGAGCTGTACAAAGGTGCGGTCTTAAAGGTCGGAACGCGTTCAAATTATTACATAAAACGTCCAACAATACCTATGCATATAAGTCATAACTATAATATTATTACCAATTTGATGTTCTCCGATCGGACGGGAACTGAATGAAAATGCCATCATCTCATTTCACCGATAAAACTAATGAATACATTTTATGCAATTCGGAAATTATTACACATAAATACTGCTTGTATTTACATTAAGTCACTTAAGTTCAGCATGGACTATAAAAACTTTTGTTAGATGGTTAGTATAGACTACAGAATTTATATAGATATGGCGTTGGTCCCGCTTAGATGTCACTTTTTATTGAGCGATCAATTTGTTTAAACTTATATATATATATTATCAATTACTGCAATATTGGGCGCCCGTGTTGAATTGCTTGTTCTATCAAAAGGTAGTAAAAACATTATTGTATTATTGATTTTAAACTGAACGAGATAAGTATATCGTTTTTTTTTTTTTTTATTTTTTTTAAATCATTCTGTACAGAATTTGATCGACCGAGAAAAAAAAAAAGATCAAAATCTCATCAAAAAACGGGTGCATTTGCAATGTTTACATATATTATAAATTGTTCAAATGCTTGGATTTACACGGGACAGTTTTGACCGGAGCATAGTTTTTAATGTAATGCTACCTTACATTATTTAAAGCTTAGCTGTATTTGGTTAGCCTGTTTACTATTAGTGATTAAGCGAATAGAAAACAAAAAGACATACATTATAGACATGAAAACACTTGTAAACAGTTATAATATTTAGGTAACAAAAAAGTGAAAAAATGTATAAACAAATAGAAAACAAAAAAACATAATATAATTATATATATATATATATATATATATTATAATATATAAATACATAAAAACAATCAATAGTCGTAATGCCTACGTAAAAAAAAAGATTAAAAAATGTATTCATCTAACTCAAAATTTTTATAGTGCATTGTGCACATATATAGCCGTTAGTATATTACACCGACATCTCAAATGAATCTACATGGTAATTTTGACGGCACACTGAATCACCAGTTTTGCAGGGAACATATTTGGCTGAATCCAACAAGTAATTTTCAAATCCCTTCCTATTGTACATCTTAAGTAGTTAAGTATAGGAGGAACCCTATGTTGAATTTCAAGTTCATTTATTTTATCGTTTTTACGATTTAGTGAGGGTAAGTGAAGTGTATTTCACTAATAATATATATACAGATAAAAACGGATGGGGCTCGCTCTGCTGTATAGTTGGGGGTGGAGTGCACCTCGTTTATATGATAGGTCATAATTACAATGGATTTGTTAAATTTGAATGCAATGATATGTATCATTGTATACGAATAACGATTCTGAATGGAGTTAATATATTTGTCTAAAATGGGTATATAATAATGTAGTATTTTATATTTAAATTGAAATATAATGCAATAGAATACAATTTCGTAAAAATTTAAAATTTAAACGGTCATAAAATTTTTCCCTCTAAGTCCGGTAGAAATTTTTTAAAGATTTTTAAAGAGTAGCTTATAGATAACCTAGTGTTAAAATTTTAAACCTTAAGTATGAACAGAATAAATTTTATGAATTTTTATCTACAAAATAACTGGCAAATTATCGTAATTTTGACACATTTTATACAAATTTGAGTTTATGAGCTTATAAAAAAAATTTGAGTGAAACGATCTCCAACATTTTTTAGTGACGATAATTTTAACTTATTATAAACTTTGTATTAAATTTTCAAGAGTTTTCGGTTGGCAAATTAAATTTTATAGATGTTTAAAACAAACATTTTTTACAAAAATCAAAAATTTAAATCGTCCATAAATAAGTCAAAATATGTCAAAATATTTTGAAAATATAACCACGTATAGAGAATGCCAGTATAAAAATTTGGTGAAAATTTCTAGTTGTTGTGGTTTTTTTTTTTGAGTTAGAGCATTTTAAAAAAATATATATTTTGTAAAAACGTGATTTTGCATAGAATTTCCCAGTTTTTAGTAATTTTTTTATCGTTTTTTCGATTTTTTAAAGAGGTATTGAAAAAGTTGGATTTTTGACATACCCATGTACCATCTATATTCACTTTCCTTTCAGAAAAGTTGCCGTTTGAAAAAATCGAAGCATTTTTAATACCAAAAATCGTATCCTCAGACACAAAAAAAAAAAAATACACATCATTGTAAAACTAATAGATTCCATCACTCTGTTTAGAATCTAAAATAAAAACACACATCATTGTAAAATCAATACATTCCATCACTCCGTTCAGAATCTAAAAATGATTCAAGAAATTCTACAAAGAATGATGTTTTTGCCATTATGCTATTATTGCTGTTATGTGCTTTATTTTTACACAATTTCCCCCTTTTTAATTCCATAATGGTTTTGATTCAGACAAATGATTTCTTATAAGATTTCTACTCCAAGACTAAGCTACTAACTAAATTTCAAACTTATATCTTCAGAAATTTGGCTAGGGTTGTTTTATTTATTTTACTATTCATGATCTCCTTAGGCTCTAGTTCTAAAAATTCGTATTGTGTTCTTTTAGATTCTAAACGGGGTGATGGAATCTATTGGTTTTACAATGATGTGTGTTTTTTTTTTATTTATTTATTTTTGTGCCTGACGACATCTTTTTTAGCAGTAAAAATGATTTGATTTTCTCGAACAGTGAATTTTTTGAAAGGAAAGTGAATGTAAATGGTACTTAAGCAAGTCAAAAATTCAACTTTTTCAATAATTTTTAAAAACGTCGAAAAAACGATAAAAAAATTACGAAAAAATGGGAAATTTTAGGCAAATTTACGTATTAACAAAATACATTTTTTTAAAATGCTTCAACTCAAAAAAAAAAAAATCACAAGCACCTGAAATTTTCACCAAATCGTTATATTAGCTTTTTCTATACATGGTTAAATTTTCAAAGTATTTTGACATATTTTGACTTTTTTATAGACAATTTAAATTGATTTTTGTAAGTTTTTTTTTTGAAATATCCATAAAATTAATTTGGCTCTTGAAAAAACTCTTGAAAATTTATTATAATGTTTATTATAAGTTATACTTATCTTAAATAAAAAATATCGGAGATCGTTTAACTCAAATTTTTTTTATAAGCCCATAAAGCTCAAATTTGTATAAAATGTGTCAAAATCACGATAATTTGCAAGTTATTTTGTAGATAAAAATTCATAAAATTTTTTCTGTTTATACTAAAGGTTCAAAATTTTGACACTAGTTTGTCCATAAGCTAATCTTCAAAAATCTATAAAAAAATTTCTACCGGACTTAAAGGAAAAAAATTTATAACCGTTTGAAATTTAAATTTTTACGAAATTGCATAAAACAGTGATTTTTCCTCAAACGATTTTAAATATTTGTTATGATTCAAAAAGTATAAGTCGCAGAAACTTGAAATTTTTACCAGCTGTTAAGATTTCCTTTATGTCATATATTTTTTAAAATATTATAAGCTATTTTTAAGCTATTTATAGGCATTTGAAATATTCGATTTTTTACATTTTTTTTTTATAATCGTTGATAAAAAAAATTTGACATATATAAAATATTTGAAAATTTAATAGAAGATTCCGCAGAAGTAGTTTTTATTGTCTTTTAAAAATTATTAAAACTCATAGGCACAATTTTTTTTTTATAAGCCTTCGAACAGGGAATATTGACATAAAATTACATGTAAAATTTACCTAATATAATGTAGTATATTCTAGACTGACAAATGATATCAGTTTTTTTTTAAAAATTATTTGAGATCATTTTACTCAAATTTTTTTTATAAGCCCATAAATTTTAAATTTATATAAAATATGTTAAAATCGTGTTGATTTTTGTTATTAAGTCATTTTGTAGCTGAAAATTCATAAAAATTTTTCAATTGAAATTTTAACACTGGGTTAATCCATAAGTTACTCTTCAAAAATTTATAAAACAATTTCTACTGGACTTAAAGAAAAAAGTTTTATGACCGTTTGAATTTTAAATTTTTACGAAATTGTATTCTATTGCATTATATTTCAATTTAAATATAAAATACTATATTTTTATATACCCATTTTAGACCAATATATCATCTCCGTTCAGAATCGTTATTCATATACAATGATTTTGATCATTGCATTCAAATTTAACAAATCCATTGTAATGACCTATCCTATAAACGAAGTGCACTCCACCACCAATTGTACAACAGAGCGAGGTCCATCCGGTTCTTTTTTTTTTTTTTTTTGTTTCAATAAACAATTTTGACCAGACGGATTCCTTCAATATATTAAAATATATGACTTTCATCTTGTTGATGCATTGAAGAAGCTGAAGAAGTCATTTTTTGAATTTCTCAAAAGTTTTTCGAATAATTGAGAAAAATAAACTGATCTACTGTAAATAAAATATAATGTTGAAAATTAGAATAATAATTTTTAAATTATAAGATGAGCAGCATCAAAATGCTTTAGTCTATAGGCTATATATACTATAGTTTATAGATATATACTATATCTATATATACTATATAGTCTATAGACTTTAGTCTTTAGACTAATAAGTATTCATATATGATTTCGTGTTGTAATAATAATAATTATTGTACCATGCCTGGTGAAGTTATATGTAAAATAGATATTTAAAAAAAAAAAAAATGTTGTTATTGTGGTTAAAGTGACGAGAGAGTCTGCAGAAAGTTTTAACATTTTAAATATTTAATATCTCTATCAAAATTAATGATATATTTTACAACTAGAGATATACTTAAATCATAAACTAATATGGAAAGTGCAATAAAGTAAAATGTTAATAAGTACTGAAATTTGTTGTAATTATTGTGAGGATTTTGAAAAATCAAAAAATTCTCTTAGGTTACAGGTTACATCTTATCATTACTGTATACACTCTACTGTAAATATCAAGTCCATCGATTAAACATCATTAAAATTGTGTACCTGATATTCGGCACATGTCCATTTGTTTACCATTTGTTTTGTGTGTTTTTGTATATTACAACCAGTGATTATGAATTTAAATAAAAAATAATAAAACAATGATATAATAAGTTTTTATTTAATAGTACCTAATTATAATATACTGCAGTATATAGTATCATTAACTATTATTATTCTCATTTGATTTTATTTTTCAATAATATATTTTATTTGACGTATAAATATTGAGAATGTTTGCAATAATTATATATTCCCCTATGGTTATTTAAAAATAAAAACATCCATTCAATAAAATACAAAATAAAAATGTACCATAACGATAATAAAATCTTTATATTAATAATACATTGGTACCTACTATCTGTACTGAAGTGAGTAGATGAAAATTTAAATATTTAGTCTGTCCATAGTTCACAAAAACCAAATAAAATAAAATGTCTTGAACAAAGTAGTTGAAAAATAGATAGCGAAAAACAAAATAATATTGGGATATATTTATGTACAAAACTGCGTAGTATAGAATTCGAAGCACCAAAGAAAGGAACCGATGAAATAACAACATTGAATTTCCAAACAAAGTTTTGGGAAATCGGTAAAATTAAAGGTGCAAACTTGTATAAAATATGATGGAAACAATAAGTAAACAAACTATTATAAATAAACAGGCAAGAATTTTTTTTCTAATATTTTTTAAAATACTGTTTATCACCCCGTCAAACTTGCCTGCATCATCTGAGTTTTTAAACTTAGAAGTGTTAAAACTTTTTACTCGTTTTTCATCAATTAAATTAAGAGTAATATACTGCTATATTTTCACTTTATAACTATATTTTCGGGGGCTGTAAAATAATTTTATTTTTTCATTGTTGTTCCCAGACTTTCTATTTTTCAAGTATATTTCAAGAGAATTTAAGTTTTGTACTCAGTATTCAACATTAAGTTTTTAGCCAGGTTAGGTCTTTTTTTCATTTGAATCTACTGTAATTATAATAAAAAGTTGTTTTTCTTCTTCCGAATTGGGATAAATTTAGTATGATTAAGTTTATTGCATTGATTATTTATTAATAATAGACGCATAGATAAGTCTTTTATTTTTTAATTTTTGTATTATTTAATAAATTAGGTACATTTTGCAGTGGCGAACCAAGGAGGGGGGGGCTTTGGGGCTGAAGCTCTCCCCAAAATTATATTTTTTTACTAAATTATATATTATAATAGTATATTTTCACAAATATAGGACTAAAATGATGATTGATTAAACATATAACATATAACATAAAATAATAATAGTAAAAAAATTACCATTTATAATTTGCGGTAATTATTTACTTGTGTGTATAAAAAATAGGAAAATGTTTAAGCCCCCCCCCCAAACAAAAATCGTGGGTGTGCGTCTGACATGTTGTCCTTTAAACAAGTTTTGACGTTATATAGTTCATGCGTTTATGTAAAACATATTCCATCCTATATATATAAGAATAATATATATAATTATATTAATAATGTAATTTTAATAATAAATAAGAATGTATAAATAATATTATGTTTGGTTGACTTATGTTGTATTCGATAGTTATCAAGGATTGTGTTGGTTGGCATTGCAACATTATTATAATTTATAATACATCATAAAAATAATAAAAATAAATATAACGATATGAATGTCAATCTATTTCGATTTTTTTGTTATAAAATGGTATAAAATGGATGTCAGATAATTGATCAGCCGTGATTGGCTCATTAGGGCGTTTATCAATTATTTATTTAAACATATTAATTATTCTTAATAATGCTGTATTATAATAATAGTTTACATACGTTCATTATTTTTCCAAGACTATATAAATTAACTTTAAAATATCGACAGTTATTTGGTTTTAATTTAGGGTGTCATATTACGAAAAACAAAAAAAAGGTGAAAACAGTAGAATTATTGTTTATTCATTTTATCAAGTCGCATGGTATATATTTTCAAACAGGTCTTACCAAAGACGAGTCTGCGAACTTACTATTCGAATGTAATAAAATATTTATAGTTATTTACATATTATATTTATATACGAGTATACATTAAAAATATAAACAAAATAAACCTAAAACCGTATTGATTTAAAATTTTATAATGTCAACCAGTCTATGTTATTACGACTCATTCTGCTGAAAGTTATTGTTATTGATTATTCAATTGATCACACTATTGCTTTATCTTGACTACAGCTAAATCATAATACGTATATATGTTTGATGTTTAATTTGATACGATTAATGGGCAATACGTCCCAAACAATTTTAGCTCGTGCTACGTATATAATATGGAAATCTGCATATTGTTGTTTGTTTATATTTAAAACGGATGTTTGGCAAAATTGTGATCGAAACGAAAAAAATACTTTTCGTTTTACGTTGAAGAGCAACGCGTAACAAATATATACCACGGTCCCTTGGGAGGAAGAAGTCAAATGGCATCCTAGCATCCTCTCTAAATCCGTTAGATGTGGTTATTGCCCGGTGAATGTATATACTATATTATAGTGATCGCGCTGTTACAATATTTACATATAATCGACCGGACCCGTGCCGAGTTCAGTGGTCGTTTTGTTACGGTAAGCTGCAGGTACCGTACCACGAGTATGATATTAATATATTGTACATAACATAAAACATAAAAGTACAATGTGATGTATTAAGTGTATCGCTCAACAAAAAACGAATTTGACATTGAAAACTCGATACAACGTCTTAGACATAATTAGATCGCCCATCTGTACTGTGCTCTCATCGTGGGCGTGCGTTGATATATTATTATTTATTATTGTATGATCGTGGTGAGCGCATCGCAGTACGTTGTTATATGTATGCGATGATAAAACGAGACCTCCGTCCTAACCATGTTTATTCGAACCGTATCTACGCATTTTAATATATTAATTTACTTCTTTATTTTTTTTTGTTTTTGAACAAGTATCTAGTATATAATATTCTCACGAGATAAAAAATTGCTCGAATGTTCGAAGTCTATTGCTAATCCCGGTGTAGAAATACTCGTATAAAAATCGCTACGCCACCTTGTCGTCGACTGTTACTATAATAATACGTACCTATGTGACATTTATTCTAATCACTTGAGGTTGTTTTACCAACGTGATTTACCATCGTCTACGTCCACCCTAGCTAATGGAAAATTCCACTGTCAATACATTTCTTAACGTTGTCCATAGTACCATACAACCGGATGTCATCGATTTCGATTTTTCCAGTTTTAATTTTACATCCCTCTTCACACTTTTACTATACCTATGCGCAAATCAGGGCCGGATTTAGAATTTGTAGGCCTCTAAGCTCAATTGTGGTGTGGGCCCTACCAGAAATTTTTTGAAAATAGAAAGGGCATACACACAAATAGATAAACTAAGCCATCTTTAAAGCATTTTCAAATAATTTTCTACCCAAAATCGAGGGTAGTGCAACTTTCTAACTTCTAGTTTTTTGACCGAAAATAATAACATTTAAAATATAATATATTAAAGTGTGAATTCAATTACCACATAGTAGTTAAAAAGGTATTCAACGCTCTTAATTAATATTACAACGGTAGTAACTAGTAATTAAATTCACAACATAATAATTATAATACTTGACTTAACCCACTATTGCCGACTGCATTACGAAAATAGTGTTTGCATCTCGTACCGACGCGCGACGTGGTGTATGGGAAATTCCCATTATATATGTACACACTACAGTCTACACATTATATAGTAATAGTATATTTTATTACACAACACCAATTTTAGAAAACTGAAAAAGAATGAAAAATATTTAGACGGAGCTATTTTTTTTTAGTTGAATGATGGTGTGGTGAGGGCTCTGTTATGGTGCGGGCCCATAGCTACAGCCTATATAGCCTACGCTTAAATCCGGCCCTGGCGCAAATATTTCCAATTTTCATGTTTGGTGTATAAAAAAAAATAGTATACAAATAGCTGGTGTTACTGTCGAAATAAAAACTTTTGATTTTGGGGTGCGCCCGCCGTCGGGCCGATCGCCGCGGAGCTAATAATTAATTCCCCGTTGAACTGCGAAACCTCGTCACGAAACCGGACGAACGTTCGCACCGGAAATTCGGCTGCATAATGATTATAAAACGACACGTTTCGCCCGGCAGTTGCACGCGCGCCGCGAATACGATAATCACGTTGGAAAAGTCAAGCACGAGTTGACGAAGTTAATTTATACACGTGCGAAAATCATTAACAGTGCCGGCGGCGGTGGTGGTGGTGGAGGCGGTGTAACGATTTTTAAACGGGTCCTATGAGTAGAGGTGATTTTCGATGACAACACGTCAAAGACGAATATTCAAAAGGTCTATGTGATACTTGATACAGGTATAATACGATAATCGTGTCTACTTTCGACACGGTTGGATTTCGAAAAGCCAACAAAATTTAATATAATAATATTATTGTTACAACTATAATAAATCAGATAAAATATTTAAAAATTTGTGCCAACATAACTTATATAGTATATTATACAATGTTATAAGCCGATTGCGTTGTTCAGTGTTCGATTGCTCGAGTAGAAATAAACGTGACGTTAACAGAGTATAAGTACTATTGTTTTAATAATAATAATAATAAAAAAAAATACGATAATAATCTGTTGAAAATAACGAATGATGTACGAGTAGTACCTGTATCGTAATACCGGGCAATGGGCGTATTACGTCACATACAGGTCGGTCGTTTGCGTGCTGAACACCATCAATTTGGAAGTAGGGTATTTCATTTTTCCCAAGTTAATTATTTCACTGATTACTATTTTAAGGACGAATCGGGTGTATATTGTTTTGAGTTAAATATCTTAATAATTAATACTTGTTAGCAAAAAAAAATTAATCATACGTATACTGTTGTGTAAGTAGTTATGTACCTATTAATTATTATTATTTATTATATATAAATGCAGAAATAAAAGGTTGATTTTTTGCTTAAACAGTCTAGTTTTTTTTATTATTTAAACCTTAATAATTGTAATCAGGGTTTGATTTTAAATTACGATTAAGGATATTGTTATAAAGTTGTTCCTATGATAGTTGTGGGATATTACTAATATTATAAAAGCTCAGAAAATCAAGCGATTCGATCTACAATTTCGAATGCGTTCTGATACATTTTTGAATAACAAAATATAATATAATCAATACCTATTGTATTCAATTTTCAATTATTTGATAAATATCCAAACAGTACATGTTTTGTTACTTTAATAATATAATCATTCATTTTTTGTTTCCATTATTCGTCAGATGAATAATATTTTACATTATGTACGAGTATAATAATTCATGTTATTTATACATATTTTTATCCTTATTATTATTTATGTTATCTAGGGTACTATTTTCCGAGTTTAAATTTGTTTTTCTCATATATAAATGTACATTATACATTTAAATTGAAATATTAGCTACATTTTTGGAAAAAAAAAATACTCATGATAACCAACAGTAACTTAAGTAATATCTGTTTGTATAAAGTATTAAAGTGTATAGGTACCACCTATCCTTATATTTATGGGGTATTTTATGTGCAATTAAATGTAAAATCGTGAAAGCAAACAACACAATTAAACAAACAAACTTAAGTACTGTAAAAAAAAAATATAGTTAAATGTTATTTAATTATTTTTGTGTGGATGTTATTCCTATTAAAATTGTTTTAAATTTTAAAAATAATAAATTATTAGTTACTCATAATTTAAGTGGTCATAATATTGAACTAATATATTTGTACTGCTTACCTACTTTAAGTTTAAATTAAGTTAAAGCAAATAAATTTTAATAGATTTTTATTGCATATACTTAAGACGTGATTTTATATTGACCTTGTTTGAATCTCGTACGGAATGGATGTACCATTCTCATGAATTTTTATAAGGATGAAATTAACAGATATCGAGACAAAAGTTGAACCACCTAGTCTAACCTTTCTAAGCTTTTGAACGCATAATACTGTTTGTTATCAAACCTTTTTGCAGAGAATACTGAATAATTATAGGAGACTTAACCATGGAGTTAATAGGTTATGGACAGTGGGTTTGAATTAAACTGCGATGCCCTGTTGGAATAGTACCAGCAAATACAATATTTTATTAATAAAATATAATTTCCGATACTCAAACATATTGACATTTGGATGATTATCATTTTTGCTTATTTGTTTCGTTAATAACTTAAAGTAGTTTTTAAGTAGTTAGTAAATTACTTTTTACTCACTAGTTACTGAGCAAAGAAAGGTCAAATATTTCAAAAATTCAAAACCCAGAAAGAAATCAATAAACCTTTTATGTAATCGAAAACAAAATAAAATGATTTGCTCTAACAATCCATTAATTATGTTACATATTTTATCCAACTAAATATTAAAATTTATAATAGTGAGAAGGTATGATCATGGGAGACGTTTTTGTAAATCTTGGGTCAATATTGAAATGCAATTTTTCGATTTAATTTCATATTGTGGTTATATAGATGTTTTCACAGTTACCGCAAAAAAAAAAAAAATAAATATATTTCTCAGAGGATTAATAACAAAATGTTCGCCGTGTATTGCAATGGTGTTATTAAAGCCATAATGACAGTAGATTTTGGTCACTATATTTAATATAAAATAATATTAATATTAAAATATTTTACCGTTACTTGTATTTGGACTTTTTTAACTGCACAATGTGTCAATGTATAAATATTACACAAATGACACATCACGTATAGACGTATTGTCCAACGGATTTAATTAATAAAATAGTATCATTTATATTGTCTACCTAATCAGAATGATGTACTGATATCCCTGCGACTCTGACGTAATATCATTTAATATAGCTATCTAGTGCGTACGTTATACGGTACGGTCGTAGGACATTGAAAATATTACAATATATAATACAAATTTAATGATTAAAATACACATTTATAAATTATTGTTGGCATGGTGTGGCGGAACGTGTTGCCGCAGTCATTCTCAATGCTGCTGTTAATCATCGTCCAGCACTGCTAGCAGTCGGATGGGTGACCACACGATTCTAACAACGTCGTTAATATCTACACATATATCCATGTGCTTAACCCTCTACTCTTACCTAAGTAAAAACCAACAAAAAACTCACATCGAAGGCTACTTTCAAGTTATAAGAGCCGGGCTTTATGGAATATTATCTAACAATTTTTTTCTCCACAGTTTGTTTTCCCCGTATCACTTCCGGTTGAATTAATCGTTTACGCTTCATGTACGAGAACGAATTATAGTGTGCTTCTGTAAACTCAAATAGAACGTTTTTTTTTTTTTTTCATTAATTTTGATGGAAACGGCAGTGTAATTAAACATTCGAAATATTTCGCAACAAAAATAAAATAATAACAAATAATAGAAAATAAAACTTTTTTAAAATTGTTCACTTCTGTGGTTTAATTCCGTCATATCGATATGTATTTATACATTTTTGTAGTATAATGTTATGTTATGTTATTAATGCACAGGACTTTTGATAGTTACTTTTAATAGTAATAATAATAATTATCCCACAAAATTGTTGTGTTATTTATATAGATAGGAATACGTACATATTTATCGATCGTCTAACGCTTTGTTCTTTTTGTGTAAGTTTACGTTGACTTACAAGACATGACTTAGCGCGAGCACATATATCTATATATACTTGGCGGTGACGTGTATATAGGTTTATGAGATGTTTACAATCGTGGTATTCAATAAATAATATTCAAGACCAATACGTCTATATGGACGGTATTCGCGTAAAGGTAAAGGGTTCAAGTGAAAGTACACTATTATACGCAGGATACACAGCCAACGTATTTTAGACATTTAAATAAAAAAAGTTAATGATTTTTCTTTTACAAATAAGTAAGTTTGAAAATGGTTTCAAATACTTTTTACTAACAATTTTTTTTTTTGAACACACTCAATTACTTTCTACAAGTATACATGATTCTAGAACATGCATACCGGCTGGGGGATGGTCATGAGAACCTGTTAGGAGAAATTCTTATCTGGGAGTAGAGGATCTGTATGGTATTCGAGTAAAAGTATTTGAATATTATTGATATTTACAAACTTGTTTTGAGTATTGTATACTTTATGTAAGTACTTAGGTATTTTTCGAGTTGTACTCAAATACCTTCTTTCTTTTTTTTTTTGTAGGCATTGAATATTAATTTATCTTAAATATTTTTATATGTATATCCTAATAACAAGGCCTTATCTATTCCTGGAATGAATTTGCTAGAAAAATCTTTTCTCCCAGTAAGAATAATATTGGACATTGTTTACATTAGACGACTGTCTTAATTTTTGACATTTTTGTTTTGAATATTATTTACTGTGGTTAAATTAGGAAGCAGATATTTTTAGATACCATTATTATACTATGACCAATAATACTACAATACTATAATTTGGTGTACAGCATTATGTTTGACCGTGTGGATATTAAGTATATCGCGGTAACGGTCCGCAAAATTCGCAGAGAATTCAATACACATACGTATATATTGATTTATAAGTACAAAAAAAAAATGTAGAAATAAAATAAATGATTGTATGCACGCGAAAATTATATGAAAAATACGTATAATTTTGTTGTTATATATATATCACAACTATACCGCAGATGGATCGAATCGACGGTTTGTTAAGTTTGTTGCTATAGCTTCTATACACCTACCTGTCTACATTATTTCATAGCGTGCGTAGGTATACACGCCTGGGCGTTGGTTGATCACAAGTATTTTGTTGTACCAACTACACGTCCTATACATGCGACATGGCGGGGCGATTGCAAATTATAATACCGAATTTTAAAATTTAAAATAAAATAAAATACAATACAATTTTTTATATATTACGTAATTCGTTTTCACCTGGGAAATCATCATGTCGCTTTTTGGTACGTGTAAACTTCAACCGAAAAATTATAATTTTTGTTCCGGCTCCGGTTAAACTTCACCCATTCGAACCGGTGTAGGTAGGTAGGAAATTCTTTCACTAAAAATAATAATTTATTAGTATATACGAAACATGGAGTCGTAGTCTCGAATATAATTTATGTGCGAATTATACAAAACGTCCGTCAAAATAACCATAAGACGCAGTGTGTAATTAAACGGACCGATAATACGCCCATCTATCTATAGAACACCGGGTCTTTCGAGTTTTATGTGACAACTGATTTGGGAACGTCATATTATTTTCTCCTGAATGGAGCGTAGTCTGAGTGTGCTGAGGGACCATCTCGTGTTTAAAAATGTTTTTAACCGCAGTCTACGAGAAAAATATTATTAATAAATATTATTATTATTTGCTGTGCCTGCATTATATTATATAATACGCGTTCATTTTATTTTTGCATTTCGTATCAAGTTCATAAACAGCGCACAACTTGATTGAGTAAAAAAGGTTTCGAAGATTGCTGTACAGATTTTGAATGTCACAAACTTATTGCTGCGTTACAAAATTTTAAAAGCTCATCTGTGCGGTAAAACTTGTATTGTAACATACAGTAGTAAATTATATTAATATTATTACATCGATGAAGTACTGCGTTTTAAAAGTTACTGAAAATTTAATACGACGTAAAACTTTCAAGCTCGTTACTGGCAGTTTGGTGCACCATTCCTTTCCTCGTACGATCGGTTGATTATATGATTTGAAATTTACCATCGACTTCCCACGCATAACACATACGCAGCGAATAAATGTCTGTTCGGCATGCACACAGCCATATAATATACCTGTA
The DNA here is from genome assembly GCA_025469195.1 of Chaitophorus viminalis. Lineage (NCBI taxonomy): Eukaryota > Metazoa > Arthropoda > Insecta > Hemiptera > Aphididae > Chaitophorus > Chaitophorus viminalis. The sequence goes on along the minus strand of JAIPRK010001356.1, from coordinate 17,475 downwards.
TGGCTATATACATACACTGCAGCACCTCTTTCGTAGCTCTAAAGTTAGATGGTCAGGTTGAACTAGGTTAGTTTTAGAATTAATTGCGTACTCAATATGTGCATACATGTGTACACCATGTATTTGTCTTTCACGCGTGAAATTTACTACCATCTGATGTACACATAAGGTACCGCAGTGACTATTATTCTACGGACAGTGCAGGTACCTAAGAGATTTCAAACATCCGCTACGCGAGATAAATAAGTATGCTATTCATAAAATCTCCTAACAGATATTTATTGTGTGTTTCTATATTGTGAGTTCTGAAATTAGAAAGTTGTATTTTTTTTTTTTAAAACCCATTATTCTTAACTCTGCATGGCAACGGGAAGAACTCGAAATCAAATGTTATCTCTGGTTTTTTGACATTAATTTATGAAATCCGTGGTGCTTAGGTCTGTGTTTTTGAGAAACCGTTAATTGTAGTTTAATATTTCCGTGGGACAAAATTTATATAAACGACAAATAGTGACCAATATTCGACGTTTTTCGTCACGTGTATCATTATCAACAACTATGCATCAGGCACATCAGATAAAATATATCAAACCTAGGACAACCACTATACTTGGGTCCCAAATTTAAAAAATGACACGAATTAGGTACCGGCGTATTTTATCGAGTAAATTAGTTGAGTCCAAGTATATTTTTTCGAATATACAGTATGAGTTAGGACCCGGTATATGTTTGTGCTAAAATTAAAATACGAAAACAAATGTTAATATTTTCGCAACTTTTCTACTTAACCGGACATTAAATATTCCTATATATATATATATATATATATATATATATATATTTTAAATAGATATACCTACATTAACGTTTTAAAAACTCAGGTAAAAATGAAAATTGAGATAATAACTACAGATAGGGACTTCAGTCTCCTCACCTGCTCACTATGAAACGTAAATAAAAAAAAAAATCCCCCGATTCATTATGAAAAACCACGTCAAATAGGTAACAGGATAGAATAAATATATTTTGGGTAAAATGTTGAACAATATTACTATGGATCCAATTCGAGTATTATCTTATTACACCACGGACCTAACTCGTGTTTAATTGTAGCGATTAAATATCCAAGGACCCGAATCGCCTTTCCCCCAAACCTACATTCATCAGGAAAACGCCCCAAGATCTCGTAAATTACGTACACATTATATTGCATGATAACAAACTGGATAAAATATACGAATTAGAAGTTTTACTTCTTAATTAAATATTTTGATTGACATTCTCCTAAATGGTATAAAATAAATATAAATTACATGTTTTATGAAATATGTACGATAATTTTTTTTTTTTTGATCTTGAGTTTCGGCTACATGGGCCATTAGCTTTATAAATTATATTCTATCTTGATATTTTATATTTTTCTTATTTTCTAAGTTTATAATTAGTTTACAATATTAAAAGGGAAGTTTAGGATTTGTAGTTAATTTTTTATATGCCTTTATCGATTTCGATGCTTTTGAGGAATGACATGATGTTTTCTGGATTGCAGTGGGGTCCGATTATTTTGTACAGGTTCGGTGGTAATTTGTGTTTTTTTCTTTCTTCTTCATTTGATCTGTATTCTGTCATTCTGTCAGTGTACGATAATTTATTTAATATTATAATTGTAATTTATAGTGTGCAAAATCACGCTGTGATAATATAATTTTTTTCAACAATAATTCGATCTTTATTAATTACCTCTTTGATAGCAATACATTTTTTCTGAAAATTTTAATTTAGACTCGATGATACTAATAACATTACTATTAATTTAATAGTTAATGTCATGTACGTAGTACATATATGTAATACATTTTTTAAAGATGTATTTCAATTTTGCTTTTGTCGATTTATGATAATAATACATTTATTCGTACATTTTTATTAATACATTTTATTCATATAAAACATTTTGTTTTATACATAATATACAAAAATAAATATTTAATTATTCTTTTTGTACACAACTCCGTTTTAGATGGCGAGTAAGTGGGTTGATAAGATAAATAATAAAATTGAGTTCTTCTTGATTTTTATATATTCGATAACGTTTTTATTTTATATGCTCATCAAAGGTCAAACATATTCTTTAGTGTATATTAGTTGAAAGATCTTAAGTAGGTAAGGAGCACATTTACTAATTTTTAGCTCTACGGTCTACATAAAGTAGCAAAACATCATAATAATTACTGATGTATTCGCTTAATAATATTTCTTTAAATTGTTTATGTTTATAGCTATAATATTCGTTAAAATGCCTTTGAAAGTAATAAGAAATAATTAATAAGCTGAAAAATAAATTTATGTCATAAGTTGTATTAGCCTTGGATTTTTCCTCCTCATTTCGTGTTGTTAATTACTAATATTACTAATAAATTATTAGTTTTGAATGTCAATATCATACGATATCGGTCTTTGAACACTTTTGTCCATTTCTCCATTATGAATCATACAATTTATGATGTTATACGGCTCCAACGATGTTTGCTAGCGCGGTCGATAAGTATTTTTCTCCCACGAGTTTTCAATAATTCGCGTCTACATATTATACTCGTATATTACATATTATATTTATATAAGTAAAATGTAGGTATACATTGTATTGCTTTTTATTCGTATAGATGGTTTTCGAGGAGAACGCACGTGATAATAATTGGCTAGCCCACGGACCTTTATGTGATGGTTAAGAAACGGATTTAAATTCTCCAAAAACAAGAAAATTTTTTTAAAAAAATATGATTTAATACACTCAACAGAAATTTTTTTTAAAAAAGATGTTCTTAAAATTGAAAAAATTTGTTTCTTTATTATATAAATACTTATTTTGTGCAATACGAAATTACGATTTAGATAAATAACTTATATTTAACTAGTTGCTTATGCTTTTTCATTATATATATATATATATATATATATATCTAAGTAGCTTATTTAGCTGTAAAACATAATAAATTATATCTACATAGAATTACGACGAGGTGAAATAAATTACATTCAATTTTATTCTTTTAGAATGTATGTTAACTAAATGTAATTACATTTTTTTCCATTCTTATATAAAAATGACTTATTAACATAAAAATGCAGAAAAATGTAAAAAAAAAAGAAAAATAAAAGTTATATTTTTAATTTTTCAATGTATGAAATGAACTTTGTGCTTGGAAAATAATGTTTTCGGACATTCAGAAAAAAATACAATTTGCATTCAAATCCCTACCCTATTTCCGATAGAATTTGGTATAATAATGTAGGTACTATGATAATTTAAGTATTTCAAATAAACTCGCACACCAGTCGTCGAGGGTGATTTTTTCTCTCAATTGTTTGAATTTTTATCGGGTCCGTTCCCCGCCCCGTCACCGAAACACTGTATAACGTGATATCGCGATAACGCACGCGTGTATATTGTTCGTACACGCAAAACGATTTATTTATAACGTACCTAGGTATTATTCGGAAACGCTCAAGAGCATACATATTTTATAATGCTTAATGCATGTGCGTTTGAAAGCAATTTAATTTTTCTTTTTTCATAGGCAAGGGGTATTTCTGAACCGCAACAAATACTGTCGATTTTTATATCTTGTGATAAACAATGTATAATGTAATTATAGTATTATATAAGTACTATAAGAACCAGTATTAAATAAATTATTTATCTATTTTGAGTTAAGAATGTCAAGATACTTACTCAGCTGTTATAATACGGAAATCATTGTTTCATTCAAACTATTTGCATTCACAAATTTTCGGAAAAATACCATACTCCAAAATATGAAATTTGCAATTTTAGAAAATTTATAATCCTCATAAAATTACGAAGATGAAAAATGTCGAGTTATGAATAATTAAAAAAGCATAAATTGACATAGAATAATTGTTATACAAATTACACAATACCGAATTTCTTAGCTAACCATTTCTGCTTAAACGCATCACGTGATGAAAATATGTTTATGCTTGTTGTGTATATATTTTCTGTATATTTTGCTGTCCATTTGGTGATTTAATAAAATTCTATAATATAGGGTGGGAATATTATGTATTCTGATTTTACAAGATTTTGTTATTCATTAACGAATATTGGAATTATTTTCGGGCGAATTACATTTGTTGATAAAAATGTAATTTAAACTGTTAATCTATGACACTTCATACATTTTTACATTAGTGGATAATTATGAATAAATAATAAAAATGATAAATTATGTCTATTTATTGAATAATATGTACTGTAACTTATACTCTCAATAACCGTAATAAATATACACTTGTTTACTTGATTGTAGAGCACTTTATTTTTGGAATTTTTGATTCTTTGCTATTTTATTCATTAGAAATCAACGTAATAAATTTAAGTTATTTTGTATTGAAGTTAATTTTAAGTAACATATATATTTTGTTTGTTCCTCACTGGATAATATTACTTTGGAATAATTTTAAAATTATAAAATAATTATAATATAAAATTACAGATTCGAAATTGACACAGAAAATTTGTTTCAAAACAAAACTAGATAGGATGTTTTATATTTTAGCGCAGATATCAGTTACTCAAAAATTTATGTATGGTAAAAGAATCACCAAATTTATTACAAAAATCAGTTTATAAAATTTATGGTTGGAAAAATAACATTCACATATAGGTATATATTTTATAGAAAGAAAAATAAACGCTCGGTATAATACAATTCCAAGTTTTTTCTCCGTGAAAAGTAAAACTAGGCACTAAGAAAATCGAAATCATATAACCTTTATACAGTACGATACAAGTTGTTCCAGATTTTGAATCAGGAACAAGCGAATAACACTATAAAATAACAGCATTGTAAAACTAGTAGATTTCTCGTTTAGCTCAGAATTTCAAATACATGTTGTATATAGTGAATGAGAAAAAGTGAGAGCGGCAGATAGCAATAGCTGTAAGTTTATACTTCAACTATTTTAGGAAGTTCTGGAGTTATAAAAAAAAATCTTGAATATGAAAGTCCAATCTATATCTAACACGTGATAAACAAAATACTGTACGTTTATAGCTATGAGTATTCCATAATATTATATACTATGAGTATTTACGTTTATATGCTTACTGCGAAATAATAATCAATTATAATCATAATATTGATAACCATAACGATTATGGTAATGATTTTAAATTATAATAATAGTCAACGTGTAATATAATATCAATACTAATTTTGTATTCGTTAATGAAGCTGATTCTGCGCAAGCGTACTGCTGCAGCGCAATATGAACAGACATAGTGCTGCTGCAGGCGTATTTCAATATAAAAGTCCATTATGAAATATTAATGAAAGAAACAATCTTCGAGTGCAAACGTACAATAGTATTACTTATGTTGTCATTACTCATTAGTCATTACAGACGGAAACAATGTGCACGGGAGTATTATCCTGGCCACGACAACTATACGCGCGCACTTTGCTGATTAATACCGAATATTATGCATTGTGCATTATACAATTTTCATGTATATATATTTAATATATATGTTATGTTAATATGCATTGGAGTAACGGAAGTACGTCAAGCGGTAAACATAGTATGTACATATACATATAGGCTCATTCTCGCCTATACAATTATGTACTTGGGTATACAGGGTGAGTTAATTTTTAACTATTGTCGTCGTCCTTTCAATCGGTTATTTGTGATGGTGAAAATAGAAGTGATAAATATATATATATTTATACACAGTGAGTGCTTTATATTTTTACAGAAACTATCCGATGGTTTGCGTGAAAATAAAAAATAAAAACAAAAATCGATTTACGGATAAAATATTTAAACTTGATGTGAGGATTTCAATTCAAAAATAATATCACTCGCTGATTTTGCAGTAATTGGTTGATAGAATTGTATAAAATTGCAATGAAACCCTTCGATTTCCATTAATTATATCGAGAATACACTGGATTATATTACATTTAAGATTTAACTGTACTCATTAGTTCATTTCTCATATAAGTGTACGTATTTCTGATTTTTTTTTTTAGAAATTTTGAATATGAGTTTCACGTTTAAAAAAGAATCACTCTGTATGCTTTGCTTGTATCTTAACACACATGCACTTATGCGTTCTTGCAGCGCGAATTAAACAAGTGTAAATAATAATAATAGTTGTCGTAGTAGTAGTGTGTATGTTTGTTATTATTATAATAAAAAAAGCTCAGCTCATTCGAGTAGAGTGTTAGTGTTTTGCATCACCGGAACGAGGCAAAAAAGGAATGAGCGAAACATATAGATATTATTATTACAGTCGAGTTGCGATAACTTAAAGTTGAAGGGGGATAAAAAATTGCTTCGAGATAATATGTATTATTCAAAATACCTAACTAAACTTTATCAAAGTTATATTATAACTTTGAGTTGTATAATAAAATATGATTATAAAATTATTACTAATTATGTTATATTTGTAATAAAATTGTATTTTGAAAATTTTAGGATAAAATATACTGTGATATAAATGATATAATGTATAAATGTTATAAAAACTATAGAAGAAACAATCGTATTATTAGTACCTATTATTTATTGTATATAGTAGAAAAATAATTGGATATTAATTGTTGATGTTTCGATCGTTTGATAACAAAATATTCTAATTGATGACCAGGCCCAATATGGTAGCAAAATAGGGAAACACATCAGTTTAGCATAAGGCGTCAAATTTTGAATGGAAAACATTAATTAAACGTAAAATACGAAAAATGTAATATAATAATTTCTCGTTTACCGATGACGCATTGTAATCGTAATATTGAATATAAGTAGACCGTCAATAACTATAAACGCATAATTGAATTGAACACTAAATCTTTAGTTGAGTTATTCTTTTGTACAATGAACATGGTAATTAATTTTCTGGAAGAAAGAGTTCAACATATTTATATGCACAACCACTGTGATAATTTTATGTTTTTGTAGGAAATAAGTAGTTTTAAAAATAAAACAAAACATAATACAAAAAATTGTATGGATCTCCAATTGCTCCTTTAAGAAAATTTAGATCTTATACAAGAATCAGATATTGATGCAAAGAAATGAGGGATAAGTTAGAAACAATATGCGAATTATTAAGACCCAATAATACGCCATTGGGGTTTGAAAGTGTGTTTATTATAAACAGTGATAATTTTGTGTTTTTATCAAATGCAGCACTTTGTATTATTTTAACAATGACTGTATCATCGGTCGCATTAAGCAAATAGAGCTTTTTCAAGTTAAAAATAATTAAAAACTATTTGATCTTGTTATGTTTATATTTCGATTGGAAAAGAAGTGGCGAAAACTTAATCTCAAAAGTGCATTGATTGATTTTGCAAACGAAAAATAAATTGTATATTTAATGTTTCTGATTTTTTTGTTAAATTGTTCCTAATAATAATTTAACACTTATCGTTATTAAATGGTATAATATATAAATACCATACAATGCCGGTTTCTAATATAACGACTTGTTTTATTTTTATAATGTACATTTTATTTTTTATAATTTTTGTCAATGGAAAACATAAAGAAAACTGCGGACACTCAATACGTTTTTCTTTTCTCCTAATTAATAACAATTTGTTTTAGTTAAAAACCAAATGTCTTTACATTCTATACTTCTCTAGTCTCTAATAAATAAACCATTCAAAGATTAGAGGTAGCATAAATAAAATTTGCCCAGGGCAGCATAAAACCTATGGCCGGCCTTAATTACACTGCTTCGTTGGCCGCAACAATATTAAAAATTCTTTGAGACTTACCATTTTCGGAATCACTTATGTTTGATATATTTATAGACATGATGAGTAGGTTAGTTATACACTCCGTCTAAGCTGTTTAATACAATTTTATATTCAATTAAACGAGACGAATAATATGTTGTGTGTTACGAGAATTTCAAGGGGAATAAAAAAATTTCTATTATCTGCAAAATTCAACTAGACTGTATTGTTATTATTTATTATTTATTATTGTAGTGCTAAAGCCGTATTTTACACTGCACTCGGCTGAGGACACGCGCGTAATTATAAAATTTACCATTAATTTTAACGAGGTGGCATCACGGAAACGTTGTTCACAAATATAATATCTAGCGCCTTTTATGTGCGCGCATATACGTCCTATTTAACAATGTTTAATACAATAGACACGTACGTATTATAATATACACGTCATATTGTCATAACGGCATACCTATAATGCTACAGTGGCCGGCCGGAGAGTAATAATTTAATGTACACAGTAGTCCATGTTTAACAAACTCGATCGTGTTTTACCGCACAGACGAACAGTAATGAATAATACTATTCATATTCAAAATAGTAAATTTGTATTGGTAAATTATGATTTATCGACGTGTGCCCGTATATTAGTTACAAGATATAAACAATATTTTGTAACTTGTAAAATATTTTTTTGCCCAAGGATATTATTACGAAGGAGTTTACTCTATAAATTACTATAATAAAGTTAAAACATTTTTTTATTACAATAATAACATAAAATCAATTCGTTAAATATAACGGTTTTAGATTCTGAACGGAGTGATATGGTTCTACAATGATGTGTGTTTTTTTTAAATTTTTTTTTTTTGTGTCTGTTATCACGTTTTGGGGCAGTAAAAATATTTCGATTTTCTTAAACAGCAACCTTTCTGAAAAGAAAGTGAATGTAGATGGTACTTGGTTTAGTCAAAAATCCAACTTTTTCATTACTTTTTAAAGCGTCGAAAAAAACGATAAAAAATTACGAAAAAACGGGAAATTTCACGCAAAACCACGGTTTCACAAAATACATTTTTTTAAAATGCTCTAACTTAAAAACCAAATAACGAAAACACTTGAAATTTTAACCAAATGTTTATATTGACGTTTTCTATAAACCGTTAAGTTTTCAAAGTATTTTGACATATTTTGGCTTATTTATAGACAGGCAATTTAAATTTTCGATTGTTGTAAGTTTTTTTTTTTAAAATATCAATAAAATTTATTTGGCTGTCCGGAAACTCTTGAAAATTTAACATAAGGTTTATTATAAGTTATAATTATTGTAACTAAAAAATATCGGAGATCGTTTTACTAAATTTTTTTTTATAAACCCATATATTTAAAATTTGTATAAAATAGGTATGTTAAAATCGCGATGATTTGCAAATTATTTTGTAGTTAAAAATTCATAAAATTTTTTCAGTTTATACTTAAGGATTAAAATTTTAACACTGGGTTATCCATAAGTTACTTTTCAAAAAGCTATAAAACAATTTCCACTGGTCTTTAAGAAAAAAATTTTTTGCCCGTTTGAAATTTAAATTTTTACGAAATTGCATACTATTGCATTATATTTCAATTTAAATATAAAATACTATATTATACCCATTTTAGACTAATATCTGCGTTCAGAATCGTTATTCGTATACAATGATACCTATCATTGCATTTTTTTCAATGAAAGTATCATGGTTGCTTGAAAAAAAATAAAGAGTTATATTTCAAGTTTAACTGTTTATTATATACACATAATATGGGTTTTTGCGCGTGAGTATGCTCGTATTGTATTTACACTAGAGGTATAAACATGTTTGATCATAATAATAATAATAATAATAATAATAATAATAATTTATGACGAGGAGGGGCCAAAAAAAACTTCTAAAATCGCACACACTGTTAATAACGAAAATACTCTATTATACACACGCGCCACCGCTCGCCTATTCCGCCGAGCAGCTTAGGTAATTCGTTTCGTTTTCATTATTCAAAACGTGCTGTGCGCTTGGAATTTTGCAAATACACTTCTGTATTTCGCCACGCCTCTCGTCCGTGCGATTAATCTAACGAAATCGTTTTGACATTTTGCTCCTTTAAATGCATGCGTATACCAGCTAATACGCTCTCCGTGACCGCTGAAAATTTGAAACGTAACGCATGGGGCACGGGGAAATTAATTTGTTGACCTTTTCATTAAATTAATATTCAGTCAACGAGCACAAACAATTTGCTTTGTTTACAATTATTAAGATCTGGGTTGAAATTTTATCGTTTAAACCAATTACATACATTTTTATATAATTAATATGGTTGATGTTCTTATAAATCTCGTATTAGGATAATTGGTGGAAAATATTTTCAAGAAAGTATCATTAACATAGTTCTACTGACGATAAAATAATTTACTTAGCGCAAAAAATAATTGATCAAATAAAATATTAAATCACTCATATTTTCTTTTTTTTTTCATTTAACATTTTTATTAAGTTTATAGTTAAAGGCCAATAAGAAGTAACTCAATTTGTAACTCGATTAAAATTATCTTATTTAACTTTTTAACTCGATAATACCAATAGTTGCGTTACCTAGAGGGCCGCAACCTGATTTCGTCGAAAACGAGGAGAGCATCAATCGAATAGTGGTCGTTTGTGGAACTTGCTCGAACTTTGTAATATACGCTATTAATTAATTAAAACAAATTGCCAAAGGAATACGGCCCAGGAATCAGGATATATGATTCTAATTATATATAAGAATATTCTAAAAAGAAGGTCCGAAAAATATATAATAATATCGATTATTAACTTTTTTCAGTTTTTACTAATTTTCCAAGGAAGAGAATACATTTTACATATACGTATACATTGTATAGTATTGTATCATTATAGTGTTCCATCATATATAGGTAAGTACTTCATAATAATACTTGTCAAGGCACTGGACGAAGCTTACCTTCAGTGGCCCTAACAATAACTGTTGTGTTTTAAAAATATTTGTTGATAAACTATAACAATTTGTAACCACAAGTTTCGCTATCGTTATACAAATGAAGCTATGGTTCAAGCGGCCAGGCTAATATTATAGACCATATCCATATGGTTACAATCGCTACAAAAATGACAATAAATTGACATTTATAATTAACATTTTATAGTATAATATATAAAAGGTTTAAGCGTGACTGATTGACTGATTGGTCTATCAATGCACAGCTCAAACCTCTTGCTGAAATTTAGCATACAAATAGCTATTATGACGTAATTTATATATATATATATATATAGATATTATGACGTTATTTCCTCTTTAAGGGGGTAAGATTGGGGCTGGAAATATGAATTCATAATCAACGCACAATATAAATCACTGGAAAAATTTAAAAAAATTAATAAATAGTAAAAAAAATTCTATTTAACATTTTTTGGGGTAAAATGGACCTAAGAACGGTAACGAACTTAGTAGAAATCAGTAAAAGAAAGTCCCATACAACGAATTATAATTATTAATATTTACTTTATACGATACAGTACAAATTATTAAAATATTGTAATTGTTATCCCAAGTGATTAGATTTAAAAAGGTATTGCCTTCTTAGTTGAATTCAAAATAAGTTGAAGGCTCATAATCATTTCCCTTAGCAACGCCGAGTAATTCAGATTGTTGAAATATAAAATGAAGGTGAACTTTCTTGTTCAACGTTGCAATACAGTGCATACTTGCAATAGTTAAATTTCGTAGTTAACGTAGTTTCATATCCTCAAAATATAATCGTAGCATATGCTTTATCTATTTTTTTGTTTGTGTTGCTTCAAGAAGTGTGAATTTAAAACATATATTACTATATTAATGCTTTCGATGGGTTTTTAGTCGAAAATCTAAACGATTATGACTATCTAGGATGATGCTTATAGGGGGTTGCAATTTTATCCTAGATACGTCACTATCACTATCGTACTGTGGCCTGTATACGTATTACATTAAATGCAATTTCTGCATTACCGATATTGGTTAAGGTGTGAAGCCACATCTTGCTACTTTTTAACAAATAATTTTTCTTTGATGATTAAACAGTGTTATAGAATATAAAAATAAAAAAATTGTGTTGTATATTATGCGTATAATTTATAAACGTCAATAATTGGTAGTATTCATTTTCTTGTTTATTATATACTTTTGTAGTTTTGTTTGTTATCCTAAGAAATGTATTATATATTTTATTATTTTGTATACCTACAGTTGAATATTTTTTTTTTTTTTTTTTTTTTTTAGTTTCTGATCATATTTTACTATTCAAAATGAAGCATGCAAATAGGTTTTACAAAGATACGTGTTTTTCTTTGCGTTCACGTTCACCATTTCGATAAAAGTAGAGTTTCAAACTTCTCCATTATTCCATTTCTATAGATTTCCATTGATTGATTTTTTGACATAGGTGATTCTTTGAACTTTGAAGATGTTGTTTTAACATTCTCCAATCGTAGTTTTGTAGTACAAAAAAACCTATGTATCTAAAGATAAAATACCTTGCATATGATTCACATATTCACCTGTAGTTAAAGTTAGATAATTGAAATCAAAGTCGATAACTTGGTTATTTTATCATATTTTTAATGATTCATAATCGCGATAGTACGTTAAAATTGCATGTTAATAAGACTGACAACTTTAACATAAAATGTATTAACAGTGTAATAATATATTTGGTCTACATAACCACCTCTTAAAATTACATCGTCTTATGTTTTTTATGTATTGTTAATTATTTTTCTTAAATTATGCAATACTTAGTGTATCAGATTTAGCGCTTTTATCTGATGGGTATACTTATATCCTTCAGCTCTCGTTTATCAGCGTATTTTGTAGAAAATTACTTGTTCCTTTCAAATTACCGCACGTCTTCAGTCCCTTTTATCAAATGTTTAAAATTTAAAATTTCGGTTATCTGCAAAGTAAATTGGACAGACTATAACAATTGACTAAACACAAACACGTCCTGTTCACGTAAACGTATGCATTCCGATAGGTCTTACCCTGTTCGCCCATCCTACCGATAACAACTACTCATACCACAGTTACGTGAGTTACGTGTAAATACATAATACATGCATATTTATTCATTGAAGGATTATTTATGTTCACTTGTGTATATATATATACATTACATTACATTACATTACATTATATATATTACATATTATTATTCAAAATCCCACCAAAAATATAAGAAAAATAGGGGTAATGCTATTATGTTATAAATATCCCCACGCACCGATTGCAGTGGTTATCGTTTAGTAATAACTATATAATAAGTATAACTAATAATACAGATATTCAATACCATTTGAAATTCCTAACTCGCAAATTGTGTTTATTTTCAATTTAGAAACCCTTATAATATATTTCAATATTATATTGGGTATTGCACTTTATATTTTTATATTATTTGTCATTTACCGCCATGTCGTTACGCAAAAAAAAAAAAAAACATGATGTTTTCGTTTAAAATGATAATTTCTAAAATTGAAAAATTAACATAAATTTACCGCCGTATTAATAATCCAATAATAATGTAATAATAATAATCCATAGGTGGAGGACGGAAAAACGTGACACTGCGTATCTATCTATATATAGAACTTGTCATTATGGAAACTTTTACGTTTTCTCGTCGTGCCTGCCGTTTTTTTTTTTTAATATTAATTGCATTCGGATTATATTATTATTATAATAATTATTATTATTATCGTCCAATGTCAGCTGTAAAATTGCAGAAGGAAAAAATATTGAAATAAATAATAGACACATAGTTTTCAACATTATTTCCGATTTAATTTGGTGCCGTCTCTGCGGAACCCGACATAAATTATCGATATTAAAATTAATGTATTAGTGTATTACACAATTCGGCGCACGACCTAAATTCGATATCGATGTTTTATTTAAATTATCCACGCCACCTATGGTCTCTGGCCTATGTAAACCGCCAGTGTAGTGCACTGGACAATGTCACAACGATAATATATTCTCAAGTCTATTTAAATTCTTATCGATGTCTGATAGCAATGTTCATGAGTTATGTCACTTGAAAATGACGATTCGCATCTAAACTGTTAAAAACCGTATTATATACCAGTATTACCAGTAGGGGGTTCGATGTTAAGGATTCAACGGTTTTGTTCAAAATGAAAAGAGGAATAGTAAATTCCTTCAACACAAGCTAGTAGCAGGTAGAAAATTGCATACGTTAATTCCTAGCAATAATTTAAATTTCTATACATGAATATGAAATCGAGATATGTAATTTTCTACGCCGGAAAAATGGTACGTAAGTTTCTACGCGATATTTAATCTAACCAACTATAAAAGAAATACAATTTAATCACTCTTTTATACCTATATATCACTAAACGCAAGAGGCATAAAGGTATTATCAATGAACGACTTCTTCAATCATGATATTTATGTTAAGAACCAAAAATATCTAATATTTGTCTCCCCATTGACTCATTGTACAAATAACCAGTGATTATGTTTAAAATTACTACAAAAAATAAAAATAAAAAAAATAAAAAATAAAAAATGTCTTCACTGATCATGTTGATTTATTTTTATTGTTGTGAAAATTTCTGCGTCCACATTTTCGTTGAAAAATCAAAAAAAAAATTTTTTATTTAATATAATGCACCAATCGTTTGTGTACGATTATTGGAATACAATATATTAGTAGCAAGTATGGATAGAACTGATAGAAGTGAAAAAGTAAAAAACTGTTAATTATAGATGATTTTACATTGTTTAAACATTATACATCTAAAATAAAAAATAAATAAATACACAGCTGTTATAGTTAAGTATAGGGTTTAAAGTATAACTATACTTGTCTAATAAGTAAAATATAAATATAGATTTCAGAGTACACAACACATCAAATTAATCAATAAGTGATTTTGTTATATTTAAGGTTCCAAAATAAACTTTACAAAATATACAATGATTTTTTGTTCAATTCTTATTTATAAAATGTATTTTCATTTATTTTTAAGACATTAGTACCAATTTGACTGCGTATTATGTACATAGAATATTATAATATTATAATAAATTATTGAGTTATAATTTATGTGTTAGTACACATGTATGATATTTATTTTTTAATGATACTTCTATTGTTCCAGTAATTATAGATAAACGATTAGTATAGGGACTAATATAAATAATTTTTTTCGTCATGAATTTACTACAAACTTTTTATTACAGTGTTAGAACTAAAACAATATTCATTGTTTTTATCTCTTAGGCCTTTTGTAAGAAATTACATTTGCCTAGTGATAATATCTGACACGTCACATAACTTGGACGAGATTATGAAAGAAAAACATGTTTCATTCCGCTCATTAAGTTTGAAAACTAATGCCACGGCATGCCGATTTTGTTGATTCATAGGTTATTACCGATTTGTAATGAATTGTTGTTGAACTATTGTAATATACCGTGTACTTAGTTAGCTGTATAATAGTGTTTAAGTGTTAAACATAAAAAAAAAAAATGCTATTTAAAGAGTGAAATCATATAATATACACTTTATATAGTGTATATATTGAGAAAATGTGTCTTCATATTATTATGAAAAAAAGTAAGTTTTATAGAGAGAAATTATAAAAATGATATTTTTTTTAATAAGCATATAGAAAAAAAAAATCCCCGGTCCAATGTATGTCTACGCTTGGGGTGCATGACTTTATACTAATAGGGAACTAATGCTAAATAGTACCAATAATAATATCATGCATATAAGATGGGAGACGAACATTTTTTTACTATGCAAACATATTACCAAAAACATTCTTACATAATACATTCAAAACTAGGACCACATTTCAATAAAAATGTTAGTTTCACTACGAACCGCATAGGTAATATGATTGTAAAATAAACCAATATATTATTATTTTGTCATCACACCCGACCATCATTGGTGCAGTATTTACGGAAGTGATCCGAACCTACGATCGTACTTGCTTAACAACTCAACTTACTTGGTTATCATAATAATCGAAATCATAGCACATTAGGTAATTAGTTTTTAGTGGATACCTTCTATCATACCACGATTCGATTAATAAAACCATAGTTACTGGCGGCGCAAATAATTTTTAACTATGAGGCAGCTATAAATATTTTACTACAACTACCATCGCCAAAATTCTATTAAATACATCCATGGGGCTTTACTCTTACATCCCTATAAGTGCATTTGGGAATTTTATGTCATTAATTATGTTATACGCTTACGTGCAATATACCATTCAATATACTGTTCTTATATAATATTTTACAAGACATTACCAAGTTGTCAATAAAATAAAATAATTAAGTAAATAAGAAAATAAATGCTCATGTGATTGTAGCATATATTAATATTATCATAAATACTGTTACTATAAATATATTAATACATTTTGAATTTTTATAATAGTATTTGAAATTTAAGCTGTCCTTTAATAAATCGGAAGTAGCAGCAAACGTATTTACTGCAGTCTCAAAGTCAATATTAATATATTTTTCACAGCTAAGAAGCATTAAGCTTTCTAATCTATCTTATTCTGTCGCAGATCTTTACCATGTCTTAATCATCTTAATCAAATATTTTCTTCTACTATTAATACCCAAGTCCCAGGGGATCAAAGCTTAAAAGCCAAAAGGGTACCACAATAACACCAATTAATTGGTTATGAGACAACGACTTCATGAAACACCGTATTGCGTTACCATTGACCATAGTATTTTTAGGGATATACTGCCACAAAAAATGTATTATAATAATTGGTTCAGTAGGTAAAATATCGACTATGAGTATTGATCTGATTAAGAGTTTAAGACATTTTAGAGAATTCATAGTATTTTTCGTTTTTATAACGTAGTTGTTGGTTATCAATAGGCAGCTAGGTACTTATTAAAGGAAATTGTATTCAAATACTTTTAAAATATACCGATAGAATTTCAAACATAATAACAAAAAAATTATGTGTTTTTGAATAATTCTTAAGATTTTTTTGATAAAATGCTGATAGTATATTTGATTCTATTATACTAATTACTATCAACTTTGATTGTTTCGATTTTTTAAATGTATTAATTGCTTTAGTACATTTTGTGTTCTCAAATATTTATGTAAAGAATTGGTTAAAAATCATGTATTTCTTAAATCTATTTATTTTTATTAATTGAAAAGAGTAGACTAAAATAGGGGGTTCTGGAGCTCCTTTCCCCCTTAAATTTTACATGTTAAATCATAGGACCCTCCGTATAGGCAACTTGCAACACACGCTCCTCCCAAATACTGAGTATTAACTCAATAAAGGTAACCTGCAACACACATCTGATACCAAATAATTTCTGTTATCAAAAATTATTGTTATCTATTACAATCACATTTTAATATTTTGATGTTTCACCTCTGTTCGATGAGATACAGTCACCGTTAAAATAACACAAAAATGATATATAATATATACATGCATTAAAGCATCACGTTTTAAAAACTTCCATGGGAATCATAAGTCTGCTATTAGTTCTTTGTTCAATATTTTTGTATACCTACTGTTCAATGAGTTAATTATATTTTAAATATCGCTAATAGTTTAACCAGTCT